>JANAVB010031097.1:0-58681 GCA_029216955.1 Iris pallida
TTGAAGAGGTCCATCCTTCATGTGTGTTGTCAGTAAATGGTAGTCGCATAATGTGCAAGAGACTGGGTCTTCATATGAGCGCATAAGTCGTAGTGGACGTATAGTATGCAGTGGGCGTATAGGAGTAGTGGGCGCATAGTATTTGGCCCATGCCTATAAATAGGCCTTGAAGAAAGAGAAGATTCATTACTCTCTTTCCTTCAAAACTTTTAAAAGACTTTACATCTCTTCTCTGCACGAACCATGTCTCCCAACGCCGCCAAGAGATCTGCGAAGGGTAAGGGGTGCATCGAGTGGCTCTCCTCCTGCGACAGCGTCCTCGCTAGACCAAAACCCGATCCTAGGTGAGGCTACGCCTCAAAAAAGTCTTGAGCGTTAATTTGAGACGCTCAGACTTTTCCTCTGTCTGGGCGCATGTGCCCAAGGCAATATATTTCTGTGAGCATTCATATGCGCCCATACTATGGTGTGTTATGCGCCCACATAGCTGCATGTTATGTGTCCACTTGCTGTTTGTATGTTTATCCGTCCTTATGCTATTTGGGCGCATAACCCTTTGGGCGCATAACCCTTTGGGTGCATAGGATTCCTCCAGCACTTGGGTTTTTTTTGCAGATTCTGAGTCTGACTTTCTCTTCTGTCCTTGCAGTTGACATGTTTGTCCCGAAAGTTGGTGGAATCCCTTTCGGCTCTGCTTCCCAAGTCCTTGGCACAAGCCTCCTAACCAACGTGGTCGAAAAGGTTCAGTCTAAGATCAGTCATAACCAGCCTACGGAACGGACGATTGCCATACTTGAACATGACAAGACCTTCCTGAAGCAGATGATTAACGACGAGAAGCTCTTGCTTGGAGGGGCACGTCGTTTCAAGAAGCCGTACTTCCTGTTCGGTGACAGTGTGGGGTTCGAAGATGGCGAGATGATACGCTTGAGAAGCCTACTGGTGGTCAGGCTGAACAATCAGAGGATATGGCTACCGTTGATGGAGCGTCATTATCCTTTGTCTACGTTTACTGTCTTAGCCGCGCGACGACAGATAAAATGGGAGCTAACCCTAAGCTCCCCGGGGTCATCTCCGGAAGAATACAGTTCAACTTGGGAGATCGGAAGAAGGACTCTTTCAAGTGTGTCAGGGGCTCTACATCTTACTCCACGAGGGGGCTGCAACCTATTGTCGTAATAAATGACATCCTGACTGACCTCCACCCTTATGCTGCCGACATGCTTTGCAATCTGATGATGTCGGGGGACGTGTCGTATCCTGTAGGAAAGATGCGGATGGAAGGCTAGAGGTATCCAGTTTCATTCTGGAACAACCTCACTGACTGGGTACTTTCCACGTATGAAGCCACCCTGAAGACTGCTAGCCTTTTTTATGCTATTAGGGCCACCCAATATGGCGTAAAGGTCAACTGGCCAATGTTTGTCTCCTTGGCGGAGTTATAAAACCTTCACACTTGTACTTTCTTACTCTGGACGGAGAGATGGGATTGGCTCTCCACGAGATGTAGGAAGTGTCGAAGCTTCCTTGAGGCACAAAGCCGTATGAAGAATACGTGCCTTATGATGAAGAGCTCCGAGACCTGGAGAATGAGAACTTCGAGATGATGGATGTATACAAAGAGTTATTCTGCCACCTCCTCATCTGCCATAGGATCAACAAGAAAGAAAGTACCGAGGGGGCCAATCCCCATACAAGAGCTTGGACGGGCTACGTCTTCGTTCAAGAAGAAGGAGAGGATCCAGCATCCTTTTCGATTTTAAAACCTATGACCAAGTCCGAGATAGAAGTCCGGATGGCAGATTATGATATAGCGGATGCTGAGGACAGTGATGATCCTGAGGGGATATTCCCGATCGGCCACTACTTCCGTCAAGATGAATATTCGTTGTCAGAGAAAGCCATGCTGGCAGCTTTCTTGATGATCTGGCTTCGTGACTGTATAGTCCCTGGGGGTTTAGGAACTATTGAGAGGATGAGCTAGAGCATAATACTTCCGACTGTGAAGCTGGTATTCGGATACCGGCTTGTCTTACTTCCTGCGATGGTCTGCGCCACTAAACGGAGTCTACGGGATTTTGTTAGAAATGCGATGACTCCTGACGGCAGAACCAACTTCGCCCGGACTGAACATCCGTATCATTTCTTGATGGGGTGGCTGCTACTGCACTGTTGTAGCTGCCCTTCACAGAAATTTGGAATATTTTTATTATTATTAATTTTATTGGAATGGTGATTTTTAGATTTTATAAATAATTATTTAGTTAATTATTACGGTAGATAATTTCAGCCATGATGGAGTTTTGGAGTACATGATGACTAGAAATCGTGGCACAGATAGTGCAATGGAGTGCTTTGACTAGTGTATTAGCCCTGGTAGAGAAGGCCGAGCCATAGTGATATCCTAACTAGGAAAACCAGGTCTAGTTGCGACATAACCCTTACCGATGGTTTATTTAAGTATTAATTATATTATTGAGTTTAGGGAAACCGGTTATACCAGTTTAGCCCGGGCTGGACCTGAACTGAGCCCAAGCCCATGTAATCATGTGGCACGTCCTATGACATTCGTGTTGATGGAAATTGGTATGAGGGCGTTGTATTTCATTTTAATGATTTAATGAATATCTCCTAAGTATCCGTAATATAAATATTATAAATATTACTATTAAAGTTATTCATTGACTTTTGTATAATGGGTCCTTGTGCATTTCGGAATTTTTAGACTGTATTTAAGGGTATATACACCATTATTGGTTTATTATATTTCATTATTATTATTATTATTTTTATTTTATTATCAATATTATTGAGGTCATTATATATATTATTAATATTATTATTGGTTATATTTATTTTATTATCAAATAAATGTTATTATGTATGTTCATATTTATATAGATAGGCTCTACATAGGAATAAGTGCTATTGGTTTTATTTAGATTTATGGAGAATATTATATAGGAAATAAATATATAGATATAGATATAGATAAATATATATATATATATATATATATATAGATGAATAAATATACAGATATAGATAAATAAATAAATATATGGATAGATATATCATTAGATAGATTAAGGTGAGCAACAACAGTACTCATAAGTCCCAAACCGAAACAAAACTACCAGCATTCCCGAGCGCAGGAACCCAAAACACCACAAAAAATTTTCCGTGGGCCGAACCCAACTCTCTGCTACATACCAGCAGAACCACCCAGCACCCGCATATGACATACCAGCCCACCCCGAGTGCAGGAAACTGCTCGATTTCAGCAATACGCACGTATAAAAGGGATCGAGACCGATCGAGAGCTATCAACTCAAAACCCTAACCTATCCAGAAATTTCCCGAGCACCTGGGCGGCCGCTCGCCGCCGGTGCGCCACCACGCGCGGCCGGGAACCACCGCCCGAACCCAGGCCGCGCGTGCGCCCATAAACAGTGGCAGCGATAACAGCCGACGGAGCCTGTTCATGGCCAATTTCTCGACAGCACGGTTCGTCGTCTTGCGAACCAATTAAACAGGTTTGTAAACAACCTATACACCCTCAATCCCCTTCAAATAGATTCAAATAATTCGTGGTGTGCGCGTCACAAATCGAGTTCCAAAATCGAAAAAATCTCGAATTCTGGACTATAGAAACTGTTCCGAAACCCAAAGTTGGCGGTCGATTTACGACCAGGATATCGTAAAACTTGGAAAACCGCTTGAACAGCCTTGTAGACAACATAACCGAGATTGAGACCCAATTTTTAGTTAATTTCTAGTTGGTTATTTTTTGTTTAAAATCGATTTGAAAATCAGGAAAAAAAACTGAGAAAACTGTTTTTCAAAAACTAGAAATTCTTCCGATCCAACGTACGTCCTGCCAATCCGGGCGATGTGGTCACGAACCGAAAGCATCGAAAGTTGCGTAACGACTTTGTGGTCGTGTGGACTTTGACGGAATTCAAATTGGTCACGTGTGCGCGACGAATTTGATGCGTATCCGTCGAAATTCACCGTATCGGCCTTTGTGCAAATTTTCCAATTACTTTGTACACGCTCGTCAGATCGAGATGAAACTTACGCCAGCAGTATCGTATCATTTTTCTGGTCCTGTATACCAAGTTTGGTCCGATTCTGAGACAGTTGATTGGATCGCCGTTTTACGGGCCCCACGGTCCGGTTCAACGGGCGATTTTGTGCACGGCCTGTCGAAATCCAACTCTGGACATACGGTTGGGTTCATATCGGAAAATTGGATCTGTAGACATATAGTTTGACGACTTTAGAGACCGTTGACCCTGGCACGCTTTACGGTGCAAAGCGGGTCCAACGGCGGATACCGTTCTGACCCGAAATTATCGTTTTGCCCCTGTGTCCAGAATTGGACTTAAGGACAGGCAATCCTAGCTATTTTGACTATTCTGAGAACAATAGTAATATTTATTTTAGCATCCGGAGACTGTTGTACGGGTTTTGACAATTGTGGCATATTGAGTGGTTCAGATTGTCAGTTTCACCAGCGGAGGACACCAGGCGAGTACAGTTTATTGTTTGTTTTCAGTATTGATCTTTACTATACATCAGTGTTTAGTTGATAGATATGTGATTTAAGTTTTCTGTTGATTTTGTTCCTTGTGGTGTCGGGAGGTGAAGTACCAACGATGTGTGATCTGACCTTAGACCGTGTAGACCGTGTTTATTATTGCATTTATTTCTTGTAGACAGTGTAACTTTAGATCGTGTAGACCGTGATTATTATTGCATTTAAAACTGTATAGTTCGTGATTATTATTTTGTAGACAGTGTTTCTTTATTGTAATATTTTCTGTATACCGTGTAACTGTAGATGTAGACCGTGTAACTGTAGACCGTGTAAATGTAGACCGTGTAACTTTAGACCGTGTAGACCGTATCGCATAATTGTCCCTAGACCGATCATATATCAAAGGTACTTCAGTGGGTCAGTTGGTGAGTATTTTATTGTATTTCATTTTCTGTTCTTATTGTTCAGTTTTATTGTCTTTCTTTATTTTTATGAATCATATGTCTAAAGGCTAACCTATGTAGTATAGTCATTTTTATATATTGAAACTGCATTCAGTGAATTGTGCTCGTTCCATTCCGGACTAGAAACCATATTTTTCAGGTTAGCCGTGGATTCACTTAGCATGGAAGATACGGGGGGTACTTACAGACGAAAGCCTGGAGACTAGCTAGATAGTGGACTTGTAGTCATTCAAATATTTGTACAAGTTTATATTTTTCTGAAAATGCAAAACTTGTGAATATCGTAAGTTAAATTAATTATGTGAATGAGCATTATTTGTGATTTTCATCTTCATGGCCGTGACAGCGTTTCTACCGTCGACACTGCGGCGTAGGCTGGCTTGGACACGTCTCGTATCCGTTTAAAAAAAAATGGGTGCGAGTCATGACAAGTTTTTGTGGTGGCCCATGCAGGTCTGTTTTCGCAAATCATGCGAACTCGTGATAGTACTTAAGATTAGTCGTACTATTGCGAGCCTGCGACTAGGAAATGCTCATTCACAAATTAGGAATTAATTTAATTTAAGAGAATGACTAGGACTAGGAGTCCCTTATACAAGTTTACTGATGGATAGTCTAGGCCATGGAATTTAGATGAGAAGTTATTAATTTTGATAGTTGTCAGATCCCCATAGGTACACTATTACCTCTTGGTATGACGATATGATCCAATGTGGATAGATTATTCACTTGGTGAGACCGGACTTCCTAGGATTAATGATCTAACATTGATAAATTGTTCAGCTCCTTCTTCTTGCCTCTTAGATATTACCCCCATATCCTAGTCTGAATCGTCTATCTAGTTCCTAGTTGCCGTAAGAATCATTATTTTATAAAATATCTGAATTGTGTTATTCATATACGGACCTCAAGTTAGTTTCAATTCATGATTTTTCTCAATGGTTTGAATACACATAGAATAGATACTAGAATGTTCGTAATCCTTTTGTTTTCAGTTATTTCCTCTATGATTAAATCTTTTATTTTAAAGATTGTGACTGATAAGACAAATATTTACGCCTTATTACATAGTCGACTTGTTTGAGTCTCTATAAGCCCAGGAATTCTTATAGATTTTTGTTAAAGGAATGTTAGTTAACTCATAAAGGCAGGACAGCAGTGCACTGTCGCCATTTATTTGAATTATGGAGACTATGGATTCACCACAGCCAGCAGCGCACTAGCGAGGCACGACCCCTAGAGTTGAAATTAGTTTAAGAAAATATAGGTTATAGAATATTATTATGGCTAGTGGTCCTCTTTGATCGTCGTTACCCTTGAGTCAATATTGGATAGGGTTAAGAAGTGTTTGACTTTGTATCATATTTGAGTTATGGAACCAAGGGTTTACCACAGCCAGAGTATACGGGCGAGGCGTAATCCATGGTGAAATGACTTCAAACATGATTACAAGTTTGGGATACCATAGGACAATGCCATGCATGTCCCATAAGATCCAAAGCCGATATTAGTAGAAGTTTTGTAAGTTGGGTAGCAAGTCTCCCGACCTAGCATTCTGTAGTCCTTGTGACTTATTGACGAGAAAATTGATTGACACTAATAGGTTTACCTAGAATACAGAAGTTAGAGGTCATAACCCATTAGTCGACAAGCTCCTTGTGGATAGGAAGATAGTAGGAAGACTGTAGAAGCAAGAACATCGGGTAAGGTTTGATTCTCACAAAACTCGAACTACTTGTGCCTTCTTTCAAAAATCTCATATAATTGTATTCGACTATCTTAACAAACGCTGCTGTTACAACATAGTTTTGCAAGCTCACTCTGTTCTCGAGCTTGATTCGAGGCATATGTTTAGTGGGGATGCCTGCTAACTTATTGTTTAATCAGAATCAGGGTATTATGGTCTAATCAACCATGATGCATTTGGTTCGCTCTTCGTTTAATTACCCTACGTGGATAGAGATATATATAGGTATCTAGGATCTCATCCGCGAATGCTTTGACAATTTCGTTTGAATTATACATTCGCCCTTGAATCACGTAATTGTATTCGATGACATCTTTCCTGAACTCCTTATTGCTTTTGCCTTTCACTAATTGGAAAGACGAATGTTCGTATTTGATAGATAGATACAGCATTTTCCCCATGGCTACGATAGTTGTATACGCAAGTGTAGCTACCATCGGCCAGCCATATGACTAGAACCTTGTCTTAAGTTACTCATTCTCCTCCCGACCCTCAAACTATTATTGGAACCCCTAGCCATCTGAATTTGAGAATGAGTAGGGTTTTACCCTTAGTCGTAGTGCCAACCCAGGAGACTATCTATTCTCAAGACAACAATTCATTGTGAGTCTCTAAATATTTTCTTGAATATTGCCTTAACTAGAAATTCTTATGCCTTGACTCAACCTTTCCTCGACCAAAGCCACAGTTTGGGCATGAGATGGATAGACAAAGTTAAGGCCAATCATTTACCATGACTATGATAGACACTCATTCCGAGATTGGTTTCCAACAAGTATTGTCCTAGTTATGTAAATTTTATTATTAAGATCTAACAAGTATTGGAACACCATAGTCACTAGCTTACCAATACCATAACTTACATACATGTCATATTATGATATACCAGTTGTCAACAGCAATACACGATCACTACAACTCTTGTGATGATAGTCTGGCAGGTTGACACAAATAAAAATTTACGACTCAGTTGTTAGAAATCTTGTGCCTTAGAGTTGGTTACCCTGTCGGTAACTCTAGTATACTATAGACGAGTATATCATCCTATTTTATCGACCATGTGTCATTGTACACACTCGTTCTCCATTTATTGAGGAACGATCCTTGACTTGACCTATATCTATCGTATCCCGATACGCCGTGCCTTATTCCCTATTAATAAAGAGTCGAGGTACAGTATCCGGACTTTGGGAACCCTCTAATCTCAATATTCCTAAGACCATGTCATATTTCTAAGGTGGGTAGACTGTAAGCCTTCTAAAATTTTGTGGTATACGAGAATTACCGATTGATTAGAATAATTTTATTAGGATGATAATTAGTGCCCCATGGACTCCCACTTTCCATTTAGATCATTTTGTGTTTCCGGCCGTGTCATTAATATTCGGAGCACGAGACCAGCTGTTACCTTCCAACAAATTTTTCATACAAGATCTAGACAAGTCCACCATCAACTAGGTATATTATGTCCCACTCAAACATGTCCCCTTGTACTATATTTTTATGGTACGACTTTCAGGACGAAAGGACTAGCTATAACCCTTACCATAATACTGGTATACTTTCCGACTTCCACTAGAGTCTCAACCTCGACTCGAACCTTTCGACCAATATATGGCTGTGATCTACTCAAAGCTACTACGCACATGTCACTAGTGTGTCATTCAATTGTGTCTTCTCGTGCTACTTAAACATAAAAGTCACGGAAGGCGCATCTTCAGGGCTTATAGAACCTATTTAACCAATCCGACTGCCATCTAGCTCAACCACTTGGGTGAAAATCTATTCTAGGTTACCATAACCTAGTAGAAATAGTTTTATCATTGGGATCTTGTCCAGTCAATATAGATTGAAGTCCAAGGTTCATCCAACCGACGACTGATATCCAATTGGGGAACCCATTAAGACCCATTCATGCATACCACCATATTTGGACTACAAGACCGAACTATTTAAAATAGGTCCCTATATCTATTATGTAGCCCCCCTCTTAGAATAAGAAGACATTCGTAACCTTGTTCCATCTACCTAGAAGTCGCGATACGATCTTGTATTGCATTTATATCCCTTGTTTGTGTGTTTAAAATAACCACGAATGAGATCACAAATCTTGATTTCTCAAATTCCGTTCTATTATGGAACCTGTTAGAATTTCGAGAACGGAATTTCCGTATTGTATGGATTACAAGCTCCTCTAAGAAACGAAGGGTTCTTCGATTTAGCAAGAGACTGGACTAGAGTAGCCATCTAGCAGATAAGTCAATGGTTCATAAATATTCCTTCTATCTGTATCATTGGATACGCTCTACAGCTCTGAAACTCCATATTCGCTCTCGATTATTTTTACTTATCATCCTGTCCTTCATATTGTAGTGTGACGAATGGTCATGCTTATTAGAATTTACCAATATTTCTTAGCTATTTGTGTAAATTGTTGCTTGTTAGATTTTGGGTTATTTGATAGATAGGAGAGGATTATAGAGGCCAAGGGTAGTAGATATCTATTTGTAGCAAAAAAATTTTTTGCAAATAGTTGGAAGATTATAAGTTTTAGTGACATAGCTTTGAGGGAGTAGTGTGATCAAAGGTGGGTAGAAGTCCTCAAGTATTCAGAGTTATAAAATGGCTAGGAGGCGGATATAAACTGATTTTGAGGAATTAAAAATTTAGGAGATTAAGATAATGGTAGATTTTCCTTTGAGTTGTAAGGAATAGTTATGAATTAGAATTTTAAGGAAGAAATTATTTTAAGGTGGGTAGATTTGTAGCTGCCCTTCCCAGAAATTTGGAATATTTTTATTATTATTTATTTTATTGGAATGGTGATTTTTAGATTTTATAAATAATTATTTAGTTAATTATTACGGTAGATAATTTTAGCCATGTTGGAGTTTTGGAGTACATGGTGACTAGAAATCGTGGCACAGATAGTGCAATGGAATGCTTTGACTAGTGTATTAGCCCTGGTAGAGAAGGCCGAGCCATAGTGATATCCTAACTAGGAAAACCAGGTCTAGTTGTGACATAACCCTTACCGATGGTTTATTTAAGTATTAATTATATTATTGAGTTTAGGGAAACCGGTTATACCAGTTTAGCCCGGACTGGACCTGAACTGAGCCCAAGCCCATGTAATCATGTGGCACGTCCAATGACATTCGTGTTGATGGAAATTGGTATGAGGGCGTTGTATTTCGTTTTAATGATTTAATGAACATCTCCTAAGTATCCGTAATATAAATATTATAAATATTACTATTAACATTATTCAGTGACTTTTGTATAATGGGTCCTTGTGCATTTTGGGATTTTTAGACTGTATTTAAGGGTATATACACCATTATTGGTTTATTATATTCGTTATTATTATTATTATTTTTATTTTATTATCAATATTATTGAGGTCATTATATATTATTAAATTATTATTGGTTATATTAATTTATTATCAAATAAATGTTATTATGTATGTTCATATTTATATAGATAGGCTCTATAAAGGAATAAGTGCTATTGGTTTTATTTAGATTTATGGAAATATATAGGAAATAAATATAGATATAGATAAATATATATATATAGATGAATAAATATACAGATATAGATAAATAAATATATATATGGATAGATATATCATTAGATAGATTAAGGTGAGCAACAACAGTACTCATAAGTCCCAAACCGAAACAAAACTACTAGCATTCCCGAGCGCAGGAACCCAAAACACCACCAAAAATTTCCAGTGGGCCGAGCCCAACTCTCTGCTACATACCAGCAGAACCACCCAGCACCGCACATGACATACCAGCCCACCCCGAGTGCAGGAAACCGCTCGGTTTCAGCAATACGCGTGTATAAAAGGGATCGAGACCGATCGATAGCTATCAACTCAAAACCCTAACCTATCCAGCGATTTCCCGAGCACCTGGGCGGCCGCTCGCCGCCGGCGAGCCACCACGCGCGACCGGGAACCGCCACCCGAACCCAGGCCGCGCGCGCGCCTATAAACAGTGGCAGTGATAACAGCCGACGGAGCCTGTTCATGGCCAATTTCCTAACAGCACGGTTCGTCGTCTTGCGAACCAATTAAACAGGTATGTAAACAACCTATACACCCTCAACCCCCTTCAAATAGATTTGAATAATTCGCGGTGTGCACGTCACAAATCGAGTTCCAAAATTGAGAAAAATCTCAAATTCTGGTCTATAGAAACTGTCCCGAAACCCAAAGTTGGCGGTCGATTTACGACCAGGATATCGTGAAACTTGGAAAACCGCTTGAACAGACTTGTAGACAACATAACCGAGATTGAGACCCTATTTTTAGTTAATTTTTTGTCACGACCCGCACCCTAGAGTAAGGGCACGAGACGTGAATACGTCCAGCCAACGCCGCAGTGTCGACGGTAGAACGCTATCCTAGGTCACAACATCTAACAGTGTATATATCTAAACAGTTTATATTCCCCGAACGGGGTAACATAGTAATAGAAAACTCAATCACAACTAAGGAAGAGATAACAAGATATGAAATAGAACTCAAGGAAATGAAATAGATAACAGCAGTCTAAGATAATCCCAGCAATACAAGGTCTCAGATAAAAGAATATATACAACTGATCTCCAAATAAAGAGTCTAACTAGAACATGCCTCCAGACTACAAATGAAAATCAACCTAACTAATCTAGTCTAGGCAGTCGGGGGAAGGTCCTCAGCTACTGCTGGATCCTCCTGGGAGTCCAGCTCACAGGTATCATCTAAGGCTGTCCCGTAGTAGGTGTCCAGGCAGGCCTCCTCCTCGTCCTCTGTAATATTTTCAACAGGTCCAGTCAGGACAGGAGCGAGTACAGTACATCTCAACAGATCATAGCAGGTTAGAAAATATAATCATGCAGTAGAGTAAAATACAGGATCTGAAGAAATACATTATGTAAATAAGAGAGAGAACTGTAACAGAAATATCTACTATAAATAGAGAACTAACAGTGGCTAGTGAGTCAGAGTACGAGATAGCACATGTGAACAGGACAGATTTGTACAGGATGTCGAGGTGCACAGGAATCTACACTACAATGGAAGTTGTTCACACGACTACTAGCACTCCCCCGTATCCCCAATCAATACACAAGGATCTAAACAGGTTATGTTATTGCACAGGATATCACATGGGGGCCCATATAGGGTGTACATGATAGTATACATGGGGCTCCGTGAATATGAGAGTACAAGATTCACAGGAGTGCACATGTAATAAAAGCACAGGAGTACACGATGAAAGTGAAATGCACATGACACAATGTACCCGATGCTCCCGAGGGGGATAACATCGCATGAGAAGATCCATATAGTACTAATCCGTGATAATGTCGTGACAGCATCAAGTATAGTAATCTAAAGCAGGAAAATAATTCTAAGCAGGATATAAAATGATCAGAGAATGTACTCGCCTGTAACTGAGTGTCCAGAATAAAACGTATTGTCCAAGGAGTGGTGTCTGGCTCCTAATCAGAACAGCACAAGTCACAACAAGACCAGAATAGTGCAATGTAGTCCTACTATGCATTCTACATGATTCTAGGTCAATCTAGACCAAAGTCAACTCTTGGTCAACTTTGGTCAACCCTAGAAGTCAAACTAGGTCAACCAAGTCTAGTTGAGTCTAAACTAGGCTATTCCAATCTATACTAGCTAGCACCATTCCTATCAAGGCTAAGCAAGCCTATATTAGTTATATCACAAGTAACTTAGCTAATTTCTAGAACCCTTAGCAAGTCACAATCTCACTATACACCCATACATTTAACACACAATAATATAGTACACAATCTAGGCTAAATGTAAACCTACATCACTAGCTAACAAATATATATAGATATATATACACTCACACAATTACACATCTACACATTGTATATGCCTATAAGCAATCATGGCCTACATGTAAAGGAATAGAATATAGAGAAAGAGAGAGAGAGGGTGCTAGTGTGTGTCCATGAAGTGTACCTGTGTTCTGTGGGCAGGCAATATGACAGTGAATGAAGAGAAATATGTGTGGTGTGTCTGTGCTAATGTGAAGAAACTGGAACTAACCAACAGTGAAGGAAGTGTAGGCCTGTGTAGAGCAGTATACATATACATTCATTAGAAGCAGTGAATGATAGGGGAAGGAAACAATCAAAGCCAAAACTAGAATTCACATTTAACATCAAGTCCCCTCTACCTCATTCTCAGGTTTAAACAAAAACTGGAATTGAAATTCAGTCTCAAAATAGGAAGAAAGGAATGGACACCAATTCATGTCCTTCTAATCTCAGTTTAACACCACATAATGAACACCCCAAAATCATGTAGAGAACAAGGAAAATAGTGTATCTAGCCACTGTTATCAGTGAAGGGAATTATTCTCACTTTCTAGATTAACTAACCATGAATACAACTTCTAGATTTTAATAGGAATATTAAATTGAAATGTTGACAGTGAACAAAGAGTGTCACATGAAAAATGCAGAAAATACATGGCCAAATTCTCAGGTTACCAAATTAACTTGACAGTCCTCATAATTCCAGATTTCAGTTAACTTAACAGTGAACAAACTCCAGGTTTTAAATAGGAAACTGAAATGAATGTTTGACAGTATAATGTAAACACTGAAAGATCAACATGGCAACCCAAATCTCATATTTCATTTGTAGATACTTAGTTAGACTCAAAATCAGTTTGAAGAACATTAAACAGTGAACTAGTAAAATCAGTTCATGATACATTAACCCATTACAGTCTACAACTTATCGAACCAACTCCAAATTTGATCATGGCAAGACAATATATAGGAGAATTATAATTAGGTCCTATCCTCTGTAATTATCATCAATACTAGGATTAAAATCATTGAACAACATCAAATAGGAACTGGAAAAATGACAGGTTAATAATTTCAGTATCAGACATTGATTTCAATGTGGAATCGAATAGCAGTAATCAACTATCATGAATCTAAAGCTTGGAAAAATGTAAACACCCCTTGTGCACAACCCCACACATCATCTCATGTCACCCATAGCCTTACATGGCGTGTCCACAGCAAGAAACACAAACTGATACACATACAGTGCACTGACAGTGCACTGTCTCGTGCACACGTGCACTTATGTCGTGTGTACGACACAGGACACGAATGGATCTCGTGGTGACACACATGGGTAGCCCACCTATAGGGCTACCTTATGGGCCCACTGGCCTGTATCCACGAAGTGTCAGGGTCGGACACGAGACCCGTGTCAATGGGGGAAACCCACAGTGCACGCCCATAGGCAAATCCCCGTGTGGGATCAATATCTCTCTCGACACGACATGGAGACACGTGAGACTTGACACATGGCGTGTCAGTATGTGCCCCTTGCCTCATGTCGAGTTTTGTGTCGAATAAGTGCGTGTCGTGTCCGCTACAGGGCCCGAGTAGCAGGGGATCCCTGTAGCAGCGCGCGACCGTGTGCGCGCGCGTGTCCACATCATCAAACCGACACAGAACGACACGAAAATGAAGACACAAGGACAGGAATCATTAAATAAGAACAAAAACCTATTTTCTATTAAAAAACAATAGGTTAACTCGATCGACAGGCCCTCTGTGGCATTCGGTCGAACACCTAACCAGTGTACTGATACGTGTCCAGAATGGACACGAATCCTCCGACACTCGACTCGAAACTTATCCAGACCTTAGGGGGACCCTGAGGGCTTCCTATACATGAAGACAAATCAAAAATCCATTGAGAGTTGAAGAAATTACCTCTTGTTGAACTTTCAATGGAAAAGTCTCCTTGCTAGCTCCTTACTTGGTATTCCAATCACTTCTAATCAACTCCAAACTGAACCAAATCATTCATAACAGCAAGAAGGACAGATTTAGAAACTAATGCAACTAATTTGGGGATTTTAGGACCTATAATGGATTTATAATGAATTATTTAGATAAGAACTCACCTCCTTGAAAATAGGGCTCTTACTAAAGAAAAGAGGCAACCCTAGATTTGGGAGGGGTTTTATATGGTGGGAATCCCTAGGTAGAGGGTGTGGCCGGCCACTAGGGTTTAGGGTGAGGGCTTAGCCAAATTATTGGGCCTTCGGCCAAGCTACAAAGGCTAATGTAGATTAAACTTAATCAAGGTTCTAAAACCACAAGTCATGACTTGTGACTTCCTAATCCTTTGCCAAAATGACTAAACCAAGTCCTAAGCTAGGTTAGACTAGAGTCACTTGGCCTAACCATGACCCACTAACTAGGGTTAGCTTCTAGGTAGGTCTACAAAGTCAACACTAGTCAAAAGTCAACCTAGTTCAAACAATTTCAAATAATTCCTAAAAATTCCCATAAATTCTAATTAATTCTAATAAATTTAAAATACCCCAAAAATGACAAAAATACCCTCACACTAGAAATATGGTAGTGACAAATCTACCCTCCTTAAAAGAATTTCGTCCTCGAAATTGAAAGGCGAAATGCAACTGATGAGAAGGATAGAAAGTATACCTCAAGGTCCAAAAAGATAAGGGTACCGCTCGCGCATCTCATCCTCCCGCTCCCAGGTAGACTCTCCTGGAGAATGATGCCTCCATGCGACGCGTACCAAAGGTATCACCTGGTTCCTCAGAACCTTCTTCCGTCGATCCAGAATCTCTACTGGCTGCTTTGGATAGCTGAGAGAAGGACCCACCTCAATCTCCGAATGATCGAGCACATGGCTAGGGTCAGCCACGTACCGTCTCAACTGTGATACATGAAATACGTTGTGGACCCCTACAAGTGCAGGCGGCAAGTCTAGCCTGTAAGCCACGTCACCGACTCTCCCGCTGATAACGAAAGGGCCGATGAAGCGCGGGCTAAGCTTTCTGCCTCCACCAAAACGTATCGTACCACGAGTCGTAGATATCCTCAAGAAAACTTGGTCTCTGACCTAATCACAAGCAAGGTCTCAATTAATATAATAAACAAACATGATCAAAAATCACAAACAAACAACCTAAATCTAATCCTACTCTAATCTGTACCTCAAACTCCAAGGGTCTCTGGTGGCTATCGGCCCAATGCCGTTGTCTGTCCTGCACCACGCGAAGTCTGTCCCTGATGAGCTTCACCTTCTCGGCCGCATCCACAATCATCTCTGGCCCCAGCAAAGCTCGCTCACCAACATCATCCCAGGATAAGGGTGTACGGCACCTACGCCCGTACAGAGCCTCGAAAGGTGACATCTCGATGCTGGCCTGAAAACTATTATTATAGGCAAACTCCACCAAATGAAGATGATCCTTCCAGGAACCTCCAAAGTCCAAGACGCACGTCCGCAGCATATCCTCAAGGGTTTGAATAGTTCGCTCTGACTGTCTGTCCGTCTGGGGGTGGTATGCAGTACTAAACTTGAGCTGAGTGTCCAAGCTGGTCTGCAGACTCCTCCAGAAATGGAAAGTAAAATGGCTATCCCGATCTGAGACGATGCTGACCGGAACTCCGTGGATCCTGACTATCTGCCGCATATACATCTCCGCCAGCCTCTCTGTAGACGTACCCACCATGAATGGCAAGAAGTGGGCCAATTTGGTCAACCTATCCACGATGACCCAAATCGCGTCCTTCCCCTGGAGTACGCGGCAATCCTGAAATGAAGTCCATCATGATATGCTCCCATTTCCACTCGAGAATGGACAGCGGTTGCAACAATCCACCGGGCCTCTGTCTCTCTGCCTTGACCTGCTGACAGACCAAGCACCTAGCTACGAAGTGGGACACCTCCCGCTTCATTCCTGACCACCATACATGCTCCCGTAGATCTTGGTACATCTTGTTGGCACCCGGGTGTATAGAGTACTGAAATCTGTGGGCCTCCTGCATAATCTGCTCTCTGAGCTCCCCGCTAGGCACACATAACCTGGCACCGTGCCTCAGGGCACCATCCTCTGCAAGTGAAAACTCAGGATCCTCCACTCCTATACTGATCCACTCTCTGATACTCTGCAAAGCCACATCCTTGAACTGGGCCGCCTTGATCCTGTCCACCAAGTCTGACTGAATCTACATCCCCCATAGCTGCATCTGCACTCCCGGCACGATCACCTCAATCCCAAGGCTCTCCAAGTCGGCAAGCAAATGCCGATCCATGGTCAAACACATGGCTGTCGGATACCTACTCAAGGCATCTGCAACCACGTTGGCCTTCCCTGGATGATACTGCAGTGCAATATCGAAGTCCTTCATCAACTCCAACCATCTGCGCTGTCTCATGTTCAACTCCTTCTGAGTGAACACATACTTAAGGCTCTTGTGATCTGTGAAGATCTCCACCCTGTCACCATACAGATAATGCTTTCACAGCTTCAATGTAAAAATTACTGCTGCCAGCTCCAGGTCGTAGGTAGGGTAGTTCTTCTCATGGGGACGTAACTGCCTGGAAGCATAGGCAATCACCTTCCCATGCTGCTGCAACAAACAACCCAGCCCCTTCCCTGAAGCATCACTATAAATAGTGAATCCACCTGATCCTGAAGGCAACGTCAGAATCGGAGATGTCGTCAGCCGCTTCTTCAACTCATCAAAAGCTACCTGACACTCCTCTGACCAAACATACTCAGTATCCTTCCGGGTCAACCGTATCAACGGCTCTGCAATCCGGGAGAAATCTTGCACGAAACTCCAATAATACCCTGCCAGCCCCAGGAAGCTCCTGATCTCTGCAACTGATGTCGACGCTGCCCATGCCTCGACTGCTACAATCTTCTTGGGGTCAACTGAGATACCATCTCCAATCACCACATGCCCCAAGAAATCCACCCGGTCTAGGAAGAACTCACATTTGGAGAGCTTCCCATAAAGCTGCTCCTTCCTGAGAATCTCCAGCACTATCCTCAAATGCTCCTCGTGCTCCTCCTCAGTCTTGGAATATATCAAGATATCATCAATAAACACTACTACAAACTGATCCAGATACTGATGGAATACCTTGTTCATAAGGTTCATAAACACTGCGGGTGCATTGGTTAGCCCAAACGGCATAACCAAAAACTCGAACTGCCCGTACCGCGTCCTGAAAGCGGTCTTGGGAATATCCTCCCCCTTCACCTTCACCTGGTGATATCCCGACCTCAGATCAATCTTAGAAAATACCCAAGATCCGCTCAACTGGTCAAACAGATCGTCGATCCGCGGCAGTGGGTATCTGTTCTTGATCGTGAGGTTGTTGAGTGCCCTATAGTCGATACACATGCATACTGACCCATCCTTCTTCGGCATGAACAACACTGGTGCACCCCATGGCGACGAACTCGAGCGGATGAAGCCCTTGTCCTGTAGCTCATCTACCTGCTTCTTCAGCTCCACCAGCTCGCTGTTGTTCACCCGATAGAAATGCTGAGAGATGGGTTCCGCTCCTGGAACCAAGTCTATCAAGAACTCAATGTCCCTGTCTGGTGGCAGTCCCGGCAACTCCTCCGGGAAAACATCCATATACTATGCTATCAAGGGGTGTGGAATCGTCTGCTCCTCGACCGAGACTCCACAGAAGACTTCGCTGCTCTGCTCTACCTGACGTCTGGAGTACTTGAACTCTGGCTCCCCCGGCACTCTGAAAAGAACTCTACCCCCTCTGCAATCGATGCTGGCATGGTGCCTGCTCAACCAATCCATGCCTAGTACTATATCGTAGTTCGGCAATGGCATTACGAACAGGCTCACCTCCAACTCACGGCCTCCCAAAACTACTCTCCGACCCTTACAAATATCACTCACGAGGATAATACTACCCCCGGTCGTGATCTTGTAAGTCCTAGGTAACGATTCAGCTACTATACCATGCCTAATCGCAAAAGATACTGAAATGAAGCTATGCGATGCACCAGAATGAAACAATACAAATGCTGGACTGGAGTCGAGAAGAATCGAACCTGCAATCAGCTCTCCAGTCACCTCTGCATCTCCAGCTGCCATGGCGAAAGCTCGCCCCTGCTGGCCTCCCCTGGCCTGCTGCTGGTGCTGGACAAACCTCTGCTGCTGAGTCGGCAGGGCTGGTCCCCGCTGCTGACCTGCTGGAGCTCTGGCTCCACCTCCCTGAGCTGTTCGTCCCACAGACCTAGGACAATCCCTCATCTGGTGATCTGCTGCTCCGCAAAAAAGGCACTTCCCGAGCCTCTTTCTGCACTCATTCTATCTATGCCCTGGCTTCTTGCAGAAGGCACAACTGACTGTCTGCCTGGGTGCCTGATGCTGAAGCTGCTGCTGATGAGCCGGCCTCTGCTGAATCGGCTGCGACTGAAACTGCCTCGGCTGCTGGTGCTAAAAATGAGGCCTCTTGGCCTGGCCCCGCTGCTGCTACTGCCCCCAGCTGGGTCTCTCCCTCTCTTGAGCCTAAGCTCAAGATCATCCTCTGCAAGTAGGGCTCCCGTCAAGATCTCCTCAAATGTAGCATCTCTGTTCCCCTTGGTCAGGGACTTGACCTCCTTGACCAGACCCTTCCGGAACCTCTGGGCCTTCGCCGTCTCGCTCAACCCCTCAACAAACCTACCGAGACGGCCAAACTCTCACGCATACTCCTCTACTGAGAGGCTCCCCTGGACCAAGCTCTCAAACTGCGACTCTAAGGCCCTGACTGCTGAATCTGGGAAGAACTTCTTCTTGAAGAAGCCCCTGAACGGCTCCCAAGTCTGCCCTGGTACCCCCATCCTAGGGTCCGACTGATACCAGGTGCGAGCAAGATCTCGCATCCGGCTAGCTGCGGCCTCGATCTGAAGGTCTGCTAGAATCCTGGCCAAGCGGAAGATCTCCTCCATATGTTCGATCCACTCGTCGGCATACAGGATCCCCTCTGTCCCTATGAAGTCCCTGGGGATCATCTTTTGAAACTGCTCGATCCCAGGTGTCCTCTGCTGCTGCACCACTGGTCGAGCTACGGCTGTCGTGACGGCCAACTCCATGCCTTTGTCCTGCCGAGCCTGCTGTCGGTCCATGAACTGCTGGAAATATGCGAACATCTGAGCTGCGTCCACATATCCTGGAGGCGGTGGCGGCTGGAAAGGATCCTCTAGAAAGACCGGGTCCTGCCTCCCAGTCGGTAGATGCATACCCCCTGCTGCGACTGTCGAGGTCTCAATACGAGCAGAGGTGGCAGGAGCTGCAGTCCCCTGGCCTCGCCGTGCTGGCTGAGAGGTAGCAGTCCCCTCTATAGCATCCTCATGGGTGGCACGCTGCAATCGAGTCTCTACCATCCTGAAGATAGACAAACATGAGTATAAATTTCTGATAAAGAAGCGAAATAACAAAGACGGACAATTATAATTCAAAGGATCAGCTGACAAAAGGATTTAGATGGCAATAAATGGAAATTTTTCTAAAGTGATTGAGTATCTTAAAATTAATGTCCTATATCCTATAGCAGGCTGCAGTGATACTCTAGTTCGAGTACCACTACACTTCTAGTCTAGACCTGTATGGGCCACCACTAAAAACGTGTCACGACCCGCACCCTAGTGTAAGGGCACGAGACGTGAATACGTCCAGCCTACGCCGCGGTGTCGGCGGTAGAACGCTGTCCTAGGTCACAACATCTAACAGTGTATATATCTAAACAGTTTATATTCCCCGAACGGGGTAACATAGTAATAGAAAACTCAATCACAACTAAGGAAGAGATAGCACGATATGAAATAGAACTCAAGAAAATGAAATAGATAACAGCAGTCTAAGATAATCCCAGCAATACAAGGTCTCAGATAAAAGAATATATACAACTGATCTCCAAATAAAGAGTCTAACTAGAACATGCCTCCAGACTGCAAATGAAAATCAACCTAACTAATCTAGTCTAGGCAGTCGGGGGAAGGTCCTCAGCTACTGCTGGATCCTCCTGGGAGTCCAGCTCACAGGTATCATCTAAGGCTGCCACGTAGTAGGTGTCCAGGCAGGCCTCCTCCTCGTCCTCTGTAATATTTTAAACAGGTCCAGTCAGGACAGTAGCGAGTACAGTACATCTCAACAGATCATAGCAGGTTAGAAAATATAATCATGCAGTAGAGTAAAATACAGGATCTAAAGAAATACAGTATGTAAACAAGAGAGAGAACTGTAACAGAAATATCTACTATAAATAGAGAACTAACAGTGGCTAGTGAGTCAGAGTACGAGATAGCACATGTGAACAGGACAGATTTGCACAGGATGTCGAGGTGCACAGGAATCTACACTACAATGGAATTTGTTCACACGACTACTAGTACTCCCTCGTATCCCCAATCAATACACAAGGATCTAAACAGGTTATGTTATTGCACAGGATATCACATGGGGGCCCATATAGGGTGCACATGATAGTATACATGGGGCTCCGTGAACATGAGAGTACAAGATTCACAGGAGTGCACATGTAATGAAAGCACAGGAGTACACGATGAAAGTGAAACGCACATGACACAATATACCCGATGCTCCCGAGGGGGATAACATCGCATGAGAAGATCCATATAGTACTAATCCGTGATAATGTCGTGACAGCATCAAGTATAGTAATCTAAAGCAGGAATATAATTCTAAGCAAGATATGAAATGATCAGAGAATGTACTCGCCTGTAACTGAGTGTCCAGAATGAAATGTACTGTCCAAGGAGTGGTGTCTGGCTCCTAATCAGAACAGCACAAGTCACAACAAGACCAGAATAGTGCAATGTAGTCCTACTATGCATTCTACATGATTCTAGGTCAATCTAGACCAAAGTCAACTCTTGGTCGACTTTGGTCAACCCTAGAAGTCAAACTAGGTCAACCAAGTCTAGTTGAGTCTAAACTAGGCTATTCCAATCTATACTAGCTAGCACCATTCCTATCAAGGCTAAGCAAGCCTATATTAGTTATATCACAAGTAACTTAGCTAATTTCTAGAACCCTTAGCAAGTCACAATCTCACTATACACCCATACATTTAACACACAATAATATAGTACACAATCTAGGCTAAATGTAAACCTACATCACTAGCTAACAAGGAAATATATATAGATATATATACACTCACACAATTACACATCTACACATTGTATATGCCTATAAGCAATCATGGCCTACATGTAAAGGAATAGAATATAGAGAAAGAGAGAGAGAGAGAGGGTGCTAGTGTGTGTCCATGAAGTGTACCTGTGTTCTGTGGGCAGGTAATGTGACAGTGAATGAAGAGAAACATGTGTGGTGTGTCTGTGCTAATGTGAAGAAACTGGAACTAACCAACAGTGAAGGAAGTGTAGGCCTGTGTAGAGCAGTATACATATACATTCATTAGAAGCAGTGAATGATAGGGGAAGGAAACAATCAAAGCCAAAACTAGAATTCACATTTAACATCAAGTCCCCTCTACCTCATTCTCAGGTTTAAACAAAAACTGGAATTGAAACTCAGTCTCAAAATAGGAAGAAAGGAATGGACACCAATTCATGTCCTTCTAATCTCAGTTTAACACCACATAATGAACACCCCAAAATCATGTAGAGAACAAGAAAAATAGTGTATCTAGCCACTGTTATCAGTGAAGGGAATTATTCTCAGTTTCCAGATTAACTAACCATGAATACAACTTCTAGATTTTAATAGGAATATTAAATTGAAATGTTGACAGTGAACAAAGAGTGTCACATGAAAAATGCAGAAAATACATGGCCAAATTCTCAGGTTACCAAATTAACTTGACAGTCCTCATAATTCCAGATTTCAGTTAACTTAACAGTGAACAAACTCCAGGTTTTAAATAGGAAACTGAAATGAATGTTTGACAGTATAATGTAAACACTGAAAGATCAACATGGCAACCCAAATCTCAGATTTCATTTGCAGATACTTAGTTAGACTCAAAATCAGTTTGAAGAACATTAAACTGTGAACTAGTAAAATTAGTTCATGATACATTAACCCATTACAGTCTACAACTTATCGAACCAACTCCAAATTTGATCATGGCAAGACAATATGTAGGAGAATTATAATTAGGTCCTATCCTCATTAATTATCATCAATACTAGGATTAAAATCATTGAACAACATCAAATAGGAACTGGAAAAATGACAGGTTAATAGTTTCAGTATCAGACATTGATTTCAATATGGAATCGAATAGCAATAATCAACTATCATGAATCTAAAGCTTGGAAAAATGTAAATACCCCTTATGCACAACCCCACACATCATCTCGTGTCACCCATAGCCTGACATGGCATGTCCACAGCAAGAAACACAAAGTGATACACATACAGTACACTGACAGTGCACTGTCTCGTGCACACGTGCACTTGTGTCGTGTGTACGACACAGGACACGAATGAATCTCGTGGTGACACACATGGGTAGCTCACCTATAGGGATACCTTATGGGCCTACTGGCCTGTGTCCACGAAGTGTCAGGGTCGGACACGAGACCCGTGTCAGTGGGGGAAACCCACAGTGCACGCCCATAGGCAAATCCCCGTGTGGGATCAATATCGCTCTCGACATGACACGGAGACACGTGAGACTTGACACATGGTATGTCAGTACGTGCCCCTTGCCTCGTATCGAGTTTTGTGTCGAATAAGTGCGTGTCTTGTCCGTTACAGGGCCAGAGTAGCAGGAGATCCCTGTAGCAGCGCACGACCGTGTGTGCGCACGTGTCCACATCATCAAACCGACACAGGACGACACGAAAATCAAGACACAAGGACAGGAATCATTAAATAAGAACAAAAACCTATTTTCTATTCAAAAACAATAGGTTAACTCGATCGACAGGCCCTCTGTGGCATTCGGTCGAACACCTAACCAGTGTACTGATACGTGTCCAGAATGGACACGAATCCTCCGACACTCGACTCAAAACTTATCCAGACCTTAGGGGGACCCTTAGGGCTTCCTATACATGAAGACAAATCGAAAATCCATTGGGAGTTGAAGAAATTACCTCTTGTTGAACTTTCAATGGAAAAGTCTCCTTGCTAGCTCCTTGCTTGGTATTCCAATCACTTCTAATCAACTCCAAACTGAACCAAATCATTCATAACAGCAAGAAGGACAGATTTAGAAACTAATGCAACTAATTTGGGGATTTTAGGACCTATAATGGATTTATAATGAATTATTTAGATAAGAACTCACGTACTTGAAAATAGGGCTCTTCCTAAAGAAAAGAGGCAACCCTAGATTTGGGAGGGGTTTTATATGGTGGGAATCCCTAGGTAGAGGATGTGGCTGGCCACTAGGGTTTAGGGTGAGGGCTTAGCCAAATTATTGGGCCTTGGGCCAAGCTACAAAGGCTAATGTAGATTAAACTTAATCAAGGTTCTAAAACCACAAGTCATGACTTGTGACTTCCTAATCCTTTGCCAAAATGACTAAACCAAGTCCTAAGCTAGGTTAGACTAGAGTCACTTGGCCTAATCATGACCCACTAACTAGGGTTAGCTTCTAGGTAGGTCTACAAAGTCAACACTAGTCAAAAGTCAACCTAGTTCAAACAATTTCAAATAATTCCTAATAATTCCCATAAATTCTAATTAATTCTAATAAATTTAAAATACCCCAAAAATTACAAAAATACCCTCATACTAGAAATGTGGTAGTGACATTTCTAGCTGGTTAATTTCTGTTTAAAACCGATTTGAAAATCAGGAAAAAAACTGAGAAAACTGTTTTTCAAAAACTAAAAATTCTTCCGTTCCAACGTACGTCCCGCCAATCTGGGCGATGTGGTCATGAACCGAAAGCATCAAAAGGTGCGTAACGACTTTGTGGTCGTCTGGAATTTGACGGAATTCAAATTGGTCGCGTGCGCGCGACGAATTTGATACGTATCCGTCGAAATTCACCGTATCGACCTCTGTATAAATTTTCTAATTACTTTGTACACGCTCGTCAGATCGAGATGAAACTTGCGCCAGCAGGACCGTATTATTTTTCTGGTCCTGTATGCCAAGTTTGGTCCGATTCTGAGACAGTTGATTGGATCGCCGTTTTGCGGGCCCTACGGTCCGATTCAATGGGCGATTTTGTGTACGGCCTGCCGAAATCCATCTTTGGACATACGGTTGGATTCGTATCAGAAAACTAGATTCGTAGATAAGTAGTTTGACGACTTTAGAGACCGTTGACTTTGGCATACTTTTCGGTACAAAGCGGGTCCAACGGCGGACACCGTTTTGACCCGAAATTACCGTTTTACCTCTGTGTCTAGAATTGGACTTAGAGACAGGCAATTCTAGCTATTTTGACTATTCTGAGAACAATGGTAATATTTATTTCATCATCCGGAGACTGTTTTATGGGTTTTGACTATTGTGGCATATTGAGTGGTTCAGATTGTCGGTTTCACCAGCAGAGGACCCCAGGCGAGTACAGTTTATTATTTGTTTTCAGTATTGATCTTTACTATACATCAGTGTTTAGTTGATAGATATGTGATTTCAGTTTTCTGTTGATTTTGTTCCTTGTTGTGTCAGGAGGTGAAGTACCAACGATGTGTGATCTGACCTTAGACCGTGTAGACCGTGTTTATTATTGCATTTATTTCTTGTAGACAGTATAACTTTAGATCTTGTAGACCGTGATTATTATTGCATTTGAAACTGTATAGTTCGTGATTATTATTTTGTAGACAGTGTTTATTTATTGTAATAATTTTTGTAGACCGTGTAACTGTAGACCGTGTAACTGTAGACCGTGTAAATGTAGACCGTGTAACTTTAGACCGTGTAGACCGCGTCGCATAATTGTCCCGAGACCGATCACGTATCAAAGGTACTTCAGTGGGTCAGTTGGTGAGTATTTTATTGTATTTTATTTTCTGTTCTTATTATTCAGTTTTATTGTCTTTTTTCATTTTTATGAATCATATGTCTAAAGGCTAACCTATGTAGTATAGTCATTTTCATATATTGAAACTGCATTCAGTGAATTGTGCTCGTTCCATTCCTGACTGGAAACCATATTTTTAGGTTAGCCGTGGATTCACTTAGCATGGGAGATACGGGGGTACTTGCAGACGAAAGCCTAGAGACTACTAGATAGTGGACTTGTAGTCATTCAAATATTTGTACAAGTTTATATTTTTCTACAAATGCAAAACTTGTGAATATTGTAAGTTAAATTAATTATATGAATGAGCATTATTTGTGATTTTGATCTTCATGGCCGTGACAGCGTTCTACCGCCGACACTACGGCGTAGGCTGGCTTGGACACGTCTCGTATCCGTTTTAAAAAAAACGGGTACGGGTCGTGACAACTGTCCTACCCTGATGAATGCTGGACCGGCGGCAGACTCTTTGGCGGAAGATGCCTTTCTTCGTAGATTCCATGATGCAGACTAGGCCGTCACTGGTGTACCCGCTTGCAGAAGGGCTTTAAGCTTCTTGCAGAACTACGAGTTCTTCAGGGTATGCCCTCCATCCGACAGTGGCAGTACAAGAGATACTTAGTTGATGAGGGAGTTCATACCACTAGCTTGACGGCTGGGGCATTCCACTGGCTTCAGTCTATTAGGCCGTCGCATCTGGTGCTCAAAAACAGGAACCATACCTATCTGGAGCCATACATGCTGAGTCGTTTCGCACGGTAGTTTGGCTATAACCAGCTATTTTTAGGAAATGCTAGCCCGCATTTGGAGTCAATAGGCAGCATAATTGACGGGGCACGTGCTTGGATATATTACAACGCGGATGCACGGGGGTAATCTTCACTCTGTCCGCGGATAAGCCCGAGACCCACCTCTGTTATGCTGCCGCCAAGTTTTATGTTCAGATCAATACCTTTCATCCCCGGTATGATCGTGAACAGAGCTTGATATTGGGGACTCGATTTGGCCCTCCTTCTACAAAATAAGCCCGAAAGGCGCCGCAGGGCCATAAGAAGGAGAGCGCTGCTCCAGCCGTGAAGCCAGCTGCAGCACCACGGCCGAGGGCTATCCTTAGAGAGCCGACAATGCCTCCAAAAGAGGACACGAAAGATGATTCTCCTCTTCCCAATCTTCGTCAGAAGAGAAAAGCTTCAAATGAATTGGCCTAGGAGCCAACTTTTAAGAGGAAGAAGAAGACTGTTGCCCTAAGGAGAGATAAGGAAGTAGGTACTGGCTCATCTCCCTTGAGAAGGTCTTTCCGGCAAACTGGAAGAAGTGGAACGACGTCGCGAGCCGTTACCATTCAGGAGGTAGATCCCTTCCTAGACTCCATAGCCGTTTTGGTCAAGCCACTAGAAGATTTTCTTCCTTGCATTTGTCCTTTGCACAGGACCCTAAAGTTGCAGCTGAGGCATGTGCCTCCTCATCTGAGAAAGTGTACGTGATAACAGTGTCCCCTCTTTGTCCTCGACCGGCAGACGACGTTCAGCCTTCCCTAGTCAAGGAGGCTGAATCAAAGGATGATCAAGGCGAATGCCCAGATTATGGTGGCGACCAGAAAGCCAATCCTCCTTTCGATATCTCCTTAGGGACGATGTCTGAAATCGGGGCCATAATAAAAGAGTTGGACGAGAATCAAGTCCAATCGGCTCACCCTCCCGCGGGTACGTTATCTTTGCACCTCTCTTTGGATGAGATTTTTCGACTTCGATTTTGCGTGCTCCTCGTGAGGCTGACTGCCATTGTATATTCCCTTGTAGACAAGGAGAAGGAACCACGCATAGAGATAGCCCAATGCATTATGAGAGAAAAAAGGTTATCCCTGGTTCCTTTAAATTTGCTGGTGCGGAGGGATCTATTAGTAAGCCGGTATCGGCTGCAGAATGAGAGGTTGAACAGCCTACTGAGGTGGTTATTGCTGAATCTACTTTCGGTCCAGCTGGGGCCGTAGAAGATACCTGGCCTGATGCTGTTCGAGGCCTCGATATTGTTCTTCTTGAACAACCTGGACCTGCTCTCGATTTCCCTGAAGCCGAGACCGATGACTTAATCCAAAATTGGCGCTGAGCATGTCGAAGGTACAAAATTACAACTCTTTTGTACTCTCCTTTCTTTGTCATTGATACATATATTATTTTCTTGTCTGGTTCAGCTTCTTGTCAGGCATCTCTTCCTAGAGCGGAAGAACCTCATCAAGCTTCCTCCCCGACGACCACCACCGAAGACGATGAGATGGCCTATGAAGTTGTCAATGCTTTCTATTCTATCTTGAAAGTAAAGCTTCCTGGGGTCTTGAACCGGAACGCCGCCTTTGGCTCTCTGAAGGCTGTTGCTGAATGCCTGGTGGCAGTCCTTGAGAGCATCGCCGGCTATGAAGAGCGGGCTAATGCTCTAAGGTGGGTTCTGAATGATCTGGAGGGTCAGGTAGCCAGATTTCGGGATGCCAAACAACGGAGCCCGATGTTACTGTCCCGTGCAGAAGACGAGTTCTTAGTCGCGGCTCTTGCGAAAGAGGGGACTACTTTCCAAGCAAGGAAGGATGCCTTCGCTCAAGAGATCGATGAATTGGCTGATCAGTATGAGGAGTTCAATGCTGCGAGTGAGGCACGTGCTGCTTCGAAGAATAAGCTGACTGCACAGATTACTGAGAAATATAATCACATTACGTGGATCCAAAGTGAGATTGCTCAACTGGAGGCCAGCTTGAGGACAGCGACGTCTGAACAAGAGGACTATTTGGTTCAGGCTGCCAGGATCGCCACAACTTTCGACCACTTAAAAGAATAGTTGGTAAAGTTGGAGAAAAATCACGTGAATCTAATCCCCTTCCAGGATGAGGCTGCTCGTCAAGAAGAGGCGCACCGTCGTGCTACCGCGAAGTTCGAAGCCAAAATTACAGCTCTAAGGGATAGTATCAAACGATTGTGTATCCCATAGATTTTCTCTTCTACTAGGCTCAATTAGCCGTCAAGACTCCTGTATCTTTTTCTTTTCTTTGTCTTTTGATAGACGTTTTTAATAAAGAATCTTTTAGCTTTCAAAATTCATGAATGAAGTTTATGAAATATCATAACTAGAGGTAATGTGGATGTAGTAAGGATATTTCTGGTGGGTAGTCCACTGGGAAATTTGATGTGGACTTATTATTCATTTTATATTCAAAGTTCTTGAATATAGATAATAAGATGAAAGAAGCTTCTAATAGAGGTAATATAGACGTAATAGCAAAGGATGTTCTATATCTGACCAGAGGTAATATGGACGTGGAAGGATATATAACATTAGATAGGAGTGGATAATTCAGAGGTAATATGGACGTGATTATCCTTGATGAATGCTTTGCTCAGAGGTTATATAGACGCGGCAAAACGTTTCTTAATCATCCCACTGGGAAATAATTATCGAAAAATAGTTCAGAGGTAATACGGACGTGGCTTATTTTTGTCAGACCGAGTTTAGAAAGAGTCCAAAATAGAAATAATTCCACTGGAGAATCTTTTTAGAAGAACTATTATCCATAGCATTTTTAAGACTCTTGAAATACATATAATAGTTAAATGATTTTTTTTGAATCACATAAACATTGTACTGTACATTTATATGACTAAAACGGTGTATATGTGAATGCTGTTCATGAAGGTTACACATAATATTTCTTCAAAAACTTGCCGTTGATCGGCATCATGAGCAAGTCACCATCAGATTTAGTTAGTCGATACGCACCTTTAGAATACATTATTTCTATAACGAAAGGACCTTCCTATTCAGGCTAGAATTTTCTTTTTGTCTTGTGCGTCATGACCATTGGTCTTCTCACTGCTAAGACCAGATCACCAACTTGGAAGATTCTTTCCTTCACCTTTTTATTAAAGGCTCTGGAAAGGCGTGCTTGGTATAGCTCAATACGCTGCTGAGCTAATAAGCATTTTTTGTCTAGCGCTTCGAGCTCTTGTAGTCGCAGACGGTAACTTCCTTCGGCAGTCAACTCACTGGCTAAAGCTACTTGAAGAGAGGGAATCTGGATTTCTAGGGGAAGAACTGCTTCCCTCCCATAAACCTGAGGGAATGGTGAACTGCCTGTTGGAGTCCGGACCATTATACGATAGGCCCAGAGACATTCGTCGAGCTTCTCATTCCAATCGCGCTTGTTTGAAGACACGAACTTCTTGAGAAGTTTAATGATGGTCTTATTGAAGGCTTCTGCTAACCCATTAGCCGCTGGATTGTAGGCAGTAGAGGCTACATTCTGGATTCGATTCTTATCGCAGAACCGATAGAATACATGGCTCGCAAATTGTGGACCATTATCATGGATGATCCTACGAGGTAGGCCGAAGCGATAGATAACATGATGTTTGATGAAACTTATCACGTTCGACGTCTTTACTTCGGTGAGCGGTATAGCTTCCGTCCATTTGGAAAAGTAATCGGTTATAGCTAGGATGAACCGATTTTCTCTGGAAGATGGTTGGCTGATTGGGCCTATAACGTCCATACCCCAGGCTTCAAAAGGCCAAGATGCGGTCGTCGGGTATAGAAACTCCGAAGGTTGATGAATAAAGCCAGCATAGAATTGACAAGCCCTACACTTCTTTGCATATTCAACAGCATCTGCTATCATCGTGGGCCAATAATAACCCATTTGTTTGAGGCGATCTTGTAATTTGGGACCTGCTTGATGTGCACCACAAACTCCTTCGTGAGCCTCACGGAGTGTATATTTGGCTTATGTGTCTGATAAATATCGTAATAGTAACCCGTCGTAAGAACGTCGGTACAACATTTTGGTAGCTGTATCATAGTAAAATCTGAGGGATCGCCTTTGGACAGACACTGCTTCCTTTGGGTCCTCAGGAGGATTCCGTAGATGGCGTAGTCTATAAAAGGAAATCTTCAGTCTTTAACGTTGATGTTTGTTTTTGTTGCGTAACTGTGATGAATATGCAAGACATCTTTTACACAGAATAGTTCTCGACCAGACACTATGATCGAATACTGAGTATTGGTAGGGACGGTCAAGGAAGCAGCAAGACCGACTAAAGCATCTGCTTCTATATTCTGTAGTCAAGGCACGTGCTCGATGAAGGATCCAGCGTAAGTAGAAGCCAATTCGATTGTCGCTTTGTGATATGGGATGAGGTCTTCGTGATGAACTTCATAATCCCCTCGGACCTGACTAACTGTTAGCTTAGAATCGCCATAAGCTTCAAGATAGTCAACTCCCAGTTGTTTTGCCAGTTGAAGGCCGATCAGTAGGGCATTATATTCGGCCACATTGTTAGTACAGGGTTCTACGAAAGAATATGCATGACGTATAACTAGATGGTCGGGTGACACAAGTACGATGCCTACTTCGGCCACGATATTTTCTTTAGGTCCTGTTCTTGATGCACCGTCAAAGAACATTCGTCAAATGGGGATCTCCTCAGTTGTGGTGTTAGACTCCACTACTTCATCGGAAATTTCATCGTAGAGTTTGGAAGATTCTGGCACCGGATGAGCTGCTAGAAAATCAGCTAACGCTTGTCCTTTTACTGCCTTCTGAGGGACAAACAACATATCGTATGGAGTCAACAGTATTTTCCATGTAGCTAAACGAGAATTAAGAGAACCTGTTTTAGTCATGAGTATTCTGAGAGGATTGACTTTAGATATGATGTGGATAGTGTGCCCAGACACATAGTGGTGTGTCTTTTGGATAGCAAATACCAGTGTGAGACATTCTTTTTCCACAGGTGTGTATCTGTGCTCGGCACCCACCATCGTGCGGCTGAGGTAGTTGATTTCCTGTTCATGGTCGCCTTCATTCTTCTGAGCTTATAGGACACCTAGGGAATGGTCCATAGCGCGGACATATAGTAAGAAGGGCTTTGTAGCTCCCCTTCCCAAAAATCTAGAAATATTTTTGTTATTTATTTTATTTAAACGGTGATTTTTAGAATTTATAAATAATTATTTAGCTTATTATTACGATAGATGACTTTAGCCATGGTGGAGTTTTGAGGTACAAAACGATTGGAAATCATGGCACGGGTAGTACAATAGCGTACTTTGACTAGTGTATTAGCCCTTATAGGGAAGGCCGAGCCATAAGATTGTTCTAACTAGGAAAACCAGGCCAAGTTGCGACTTAACCCCGATAGAACGATTTAATTATTTATTAATTAGATTATTGAATTTTAGGAAACTCGGTGGTACCAAACTAGCCTGGACTGGACCCGAACCAAGCCCAAGCCCATGTAATCATGCAGGACGTCTACTGACATTCGTGTTGATGTATTTTGGTATGATGGTGTCGTATTACGTTTTAATGATCTAAGAAATATTTTCTAAGTATTCTTAATTAAATATTATAAATATCGTTATTAGTTGATATTCAATAATATTTGTATAAAATAGGCCTTGTATATTTTTGGGATTATTAAACTGTGCATCATGGTATATACACCATTATTGGTTTATTGAATTTCGTTATTACTATTATTAGTAGTATTTTATTGAGATTATTATTATTATTATTTTTATTATTATTATTATTATTATTATTATTATTATTTCTTATTATTATTATTATTCTATTTATTATATTATTCATAAATAATATCGTTAGTATTTGTTTATTCAAAGGAATTATATATATATTTTGGCTATGGAATATTTATTTGTGTATATAGGTATGCATCATCACAGGGTTATGTATATACATAAATATATGTATATAGAAATATATGAATATATGTATATATATATATATATATATATATATATATATATATATATATATATATATATATATATATATATATATATATATAAAAAATATATATATATATATATATATATATATATATATATATATTTTTTTTTTTTTTTGTGTATATAGGTATGCATCATCACAGGGTTATGTATATACATAAATATATGTAAATAGAAATATATGAATATATGTATATAGAAATATATAAAATATATATATATATATATATATATATATATATATATATATATATATATATATATATTTTTTTTTTTTTTATATATATATATATATATATATATATATATATATATATATATATATATATATTTATATATATATTTATATATATATATATATAATATATATATATATATATATATATATATATATATATATATATATATATATATATATATATATATATACATATGTATATAGCTAATAAATATATATATATATATATATATATATATCTATATATATATATATAAATATATATATATATATATATATATATATATATATATATATATATATATATATATATATATATATATATATATATATATACATATATATATATATATACATATAAAAAAAAAAATATATATATATATATACATATGTATATAGCTAATAAATAATAGAGGAAACAAAGCAAAACAAGACTACTCCCCTACAAAGCAATCCCGACCCCAGCCCAGCAAGGCCGAACCCAGAAACGCAAAGTCCAAAAGTTTTCCCCACACAGCGCAAACCCCGACCCGACCGACCCTGTTTGCACGAACAGTATTTACAGATATAAAACGTGATAGAGGGAGATCGAGAGAAAGGAATACTCAAAAACCCGAACCCTAATCCACGTGGACTCCCTGGCGACCCTGCCCCATCCTCTGCGCGCCACCGCGAGGCCATCGCCGGCGGCCAGGGCCGCGAGAGCCCACACGCATGTACAAAAACAGGGCAGCAGCAGCGACTGCAGACGGCACAGTTAACGACGTGATTATTCCGTCATTACTCCACCATTTTACGAACCGATTGCTCAGGTATGACCCCAATATAACCTTCTTCAAACTCCAGTAGTTAGTTTTTGATACAATCGTGCGACCGATCCAAGAGATCGACACGAAGTCGATCAAAAACCCGTTCGAAAATAGGGCGTACAACAGTCCAATCATCCATGTTTGCCGATCGATTTCGATCGATATTTTGCCATATTAGAAATTCTATTTGAACACATTTTTAGAAAATATGTAGGGCTCCACAACCCAATTCATAGAAGTCGATTTCATCGACTACGCGCCGAGAAATCGGATCCCAAAGTTCATGAAAAATCTATTTTCGAAAACTTTAAAATTCATCGATACGACGTGCGTCCCGCTAATTCGGGCGACATGGTCGCGAACCAAAATCATCAAAAGCTGCATATCGACTTCGTGGACGTGTGGGCTTTGACAGAATTCAAATTGGTCGCGTGTGCGGGACAAATTTGATGCGTATCCGTCAAAATTCACCGTATCGACCACTTTGCACAAACTCCAATTACTTTGTGCACGCTCGTCAGATCGAGACAAAACTTATGCCAACAGGACCGTATTATTTTTCTGGTCCTGTATGCCAAGTTTGGTCCAATTCTGAGATAGTTGAATCGGACCGCCGTTTTGCGGGCCCCACGGTCCGACTCAACGGACGATTTTGTGCACAGCCCACCAAAATCCAACTTTGGACATACGGTTGGGTTCGTATCGAAAAACTGGACATGTTGACATATAGTTTGACGACTTTAGAGACCGTTGACTCTGGCATACTTTTCGGTGCAAAGTGGGTCCAACGGCGGACATCGTTTTTGCCCGAAATTATCGTTTTGCCCCTGTGTCCAGAATTGGACTTAAGGACAGGCAATCCTAGCTACTGTCTTGATTGTGAGTACTTGCCTTGACTGCATTGAGACACTATAGATTGTGAGTACTTGCCTTGACTGCAGTCTATAGCTTTGACCTATTAGCCATTTCTAGTATGCCATGCCAGTGTCTTAGGATACTTGTGTTTAGATCTTGCGTCTTAGTTCACTTTGCCTCGTTGGATATCCTTGATTGTTCCTTACTTACTTGTATATTATACTATTACATGTTGGCTTGTATATTATGTATCTTGCTAATCCTCTGAGGACCTGATGATCTCTTCAGGTTTAGCGACTGCATGGAGTTAGTTAGCAGAGCGGGATGGTAGTGGATTGCGATGTATGATACAGGTATTTGCTTGTGATATTTATTTATTATCCTCTTGTGTTTTAGATTCAGTACCATGATACTTTCTGCTTATTTTATAGACTCATATCATTCTTAGAGTCTAATCGGACAATATGCTAATGGGCTGCAGACCATGACCCATAATTGTTCATTCATGTTTTATTTGATTCTTGTGGATTGAGATATAGTTTAGATTAGACATGATACCCATAACCTTTACAGCTTATACGTACTCGAGTCGAGCTGGAGTTCGCTTGATACGTAACTGGCTTGCTCACGAACTCGCGTCCGAAAACCGGGTACGGGTCATGACAGGCTTCCCTATTATTGGACCCACCAATACTGGGAGGCTTGTGAGATACTTCTTGATGTTGTCAAATATGCATTGACATTGTTCAGTCCAGACGAAAGATACTTCTTTCTTCATGAGCTGAGTAAACGGTTGACACCTTCTAGAAAGGTTTGAAATGAATCGTTTGATGTAGGCTAGCCTTCTTTGAAGTCCGCGTAGCTCTTTGAGATTTCTTGGGGATGCATATCGAGGATAGCTTTCACTTTCTCCGGGTCAAGATGTATACCCTTTAAAGTGATAACAAAACCAAGAAACTTGTCGCTGGAGACTCCCAGAAAAGACTTGGTTGGATTCATCTTGAGTTGGTTTGCACGCATTAGTTCGAACACCGTTCTCAAATCTTGGAGGTGGTTGCCCTTGAGATGACTTTTATCTGCGATATCATCTATGTAGTGTTCCACTGTTTTGTGCAAATGATCGCAAAAAATTGTATTCATAGCTCGCTGTATGTTGCCCCTGCATTTTTTAATCCGAAGGGCATCACCGTATAGCAGTATACCTCCAACGGTGTTCGAAAAGATGTGTGTTTCTTATCGTCGGAGAACATCTTGATCTGGTTGTAGCATGAGAACCAATCCATAAAGGATATTCGCTCGAAGACGCAAGTATTGTCGATCATTACGTCGATGATCGGTAGAGGGAATTCATGTTTTGGGCATGCAGAGTTCAAATTGCGGTAATCGATACAGACTCGAACTTTACCATTCTTTTTCATAACTGGCACAATGTTAGCGACCCAGTCAGGGTGTTGTTCTTCGCGAATGAACCCGCTTGAAATAAGTTTTTTGACTTCACCCTCGATGGCCTCCATGATATCTGGTCGGAATCGTCGTTGCTGCTGCTTCACTGGCTTAGCTTTGGACGAGATATTTAGGCGGTACATAGCAACTTTAGGGTCCAAGCCTGGCATGTCTTCATAGCTCCATGCAAAAACGTTAATGTATTCTCTTATGAGCTATACAAGAGATTATCGTTCTTCGCCAGACAGACTTTTACTGATGAAGATTGGTTTAAGAGATGATTCATCTCCTAAATTAACTTAGACGACTTATCTTCAGTAGGTGGTTCACGTTGTTCGAAATATAACTCCCACCTAGTAGCCATCTTTTGAGCCCATTGTTCAAGATCGATCGATTGGACATCGTCTGTAATTTGGTCAACTGACACCATGTTGATGGACAAAGTTGCTTTGAACATGTCTCCAATGCTGGAGTCTGAATCCGAGAGGCAGGAATCAGAAGAATGAGAACAATGATCTGCTTCGACGTCTGATCTTTCAGGAGTTGTTTGAGGAGTAACGTAACCCAAACCAACACCGTTTTGTTGATAATAGTTCTCGGGTTTGCCGGGAGGAGCAAAGTGACGTATTGGCAATCGTCGTCCTTGACCGTAGTTTAGACCCTGGTGGCTTTTTATATCATAACCCATGTTCTGGATGATATTCTTGGCTTGCTAACTATATCGATAAGTTGCATTTTCTCAGAGTCATAGTCAGCTTCAGTGTTGTGATTGGGAGAAGTTGAGTCCAGAACGAACTTTTTTTGCCAATTATTTGACCGAAGATGATCAATTCTTCACCCTTCTTTCTAGCTGGAACGATGAAGTAGTGGATATCTTCAGGCCAGACTTTTTTTCGTAGACGAGGAATCGTGACCAGCATGTAGAGATGTGGTCCTATGCCGTGTTCTAGGGCGTATATCGTATCTATGTACTGGTTTACAGATTGGTAGACATCGGAGTAATTCAAAGATAAACCTTTACTTAGAAAATATGCAAGTTCTTCTTCAGGGATAACATCATCCACTGAAGTTATATTATTTTGAGTATTGAGGGGATCATTGTCTGGAACAGGAGCCACAGACTTGGCCAAGTTTGCCACATAGGGTAACTCTTCAGGATTGGGAGGACGAACTTCAGCAGGTCCTACCCGAGGTGTTTTACAGAAAGTGATGGTCAAGGGTTTGACCTTATCAGGATTCTTCTTTTTAACCCAGATTGTGAGAGACTTTGGAGTAGTATGTCCTTTGACTCGGATAATCAGGGAACCGTCACTGGTGGATGAATTAACTTTAGCTTCATCATCAGCTTCGTTTCCATCATCTTTGGGAGGCTGAGATTGATAAAGTACCGAATCTCCGTAGTATGCTTTAATGCCCTTAAAAGGGTCGACATCGGCAAACTCTGTCTTCACGATGCCATTACCGTTGACATACTTGAAGCACTGGCGAAGTATAGAAGGAACGATCATGTTCTTGTGTATCCACGGATGTCCCAAAAAGACATTGTAGGATATATTGGCGTCGATTACATAGCAAGAAACCTCTCTTCGGAGATCGCCAATCTGGGACTTGAGACGGATCTTGTCCAGCGGGTGGCTTCTTCCAGCATTGAAAGCCATGATAGTTGTATTGGTTACAGATAGCTTGTGCAGAGGGATCCCTAGAATTTGGAGTAAACTTCTAGGAATGATGCTGAGGGAGGAACCTAGATCGATATACATCCGATCCACCTTAATCGTCCCAATATACCCTGTATAGTACAGAGGTCTATCATGACGATTGTTTTTTAGTAGCATGTCCTCATATGAAAATGTGATGTTAGGCACCACTTTCATAGTGCTATGGCAGGAAGGACAGGAGACGGGATCTTCAGCGGGGGCTTTGACTTCAGCGAGATAAGAGTCGACATGTAACAATGCCTCACTTAAGGCCTTCCGCGTTTCTTTGGAGAGTCGCAATAGATCGAACAAAGACAACCTGGCAGGTGTATTGGCCAGCTGTGCCAGTATGTCGACGTTGTAAGGTAGATCCATGCCTTTGGGAGTTGGCGCCTTCAGAGACTTGTCAAATCGCGTCTCCTTCTGCTTAGCTTTGTCGGTAATTGAGGGCTTAGATGGACCGGCTTCTGAACTTTTGGGGGTAGCAGGAGCTTGAGAAGGTACTGCTTCTTCTTGTGCAGGATCATAAGTTCGTAAGTAAGCCTTCCCAGATCGCGTCTTGCCAGATAGAACTTCGTAAATAGGAGAAGACACCATATGACATGATTTTGTATTTCTTGCCCCTCTTTACATTGGAAGATGCCACCCCCTGCGTCATTTCTTGCACAAGGTTCGGATGGACCCACATGATCTCACCATGTTCAGTCGTGAGTGGCACCAAGGTTGAGTTACAAGCTGGCGGCAGGTTGACAACTTCCATTATTGCCGTGGGGATTGAGACTACGCCGTTTGGGATTTTTGTGGGAGAAAAGTCACCAAATTGAAGAGAGATCATGTTAGAGGATACGAACTTGTCTTTATCTTCGAGGTTGATCACGTGGCTGTCGGTAAGCTGTTGTATCTTCTTCTTTAGGATGATGCAATCCTTGTTAGAGTGGTGTACGTACTGATGATAAAGACAGTACTTGGAATCGTTGAGTTGGTTCGCCTCTGCAGGACGTCGTGGTGGAGGCAATATCAGTTTATTACCCTTAATCAATGTGTGAAAATGGTAATAACATCATCCTCGTCAAAGGAGAAAGTCTCCTTAGGTTTGTTAGGAGCGCCCTGAAAATTGGAAGCTCTCTTAGAAGTATCGACCTTCAAGACTTCTTTCCCTTTACCTCCACGGACAGGAATAGTTTGAGGGTGCTTGCCTTTGTCTTCAGATTTGGGTGTCTTCAACCCCAGTAATTCCAGATTAGAGACGTCATTTTCAGCAGCATCAGCGACCCCAATGAAAGCAGGCTATGTATCGTACTTATGTATACCCAGACAGAACTTTACTGTAGAAAGGAAGTTATGTCGATAAGTATCCATAAGTTCTGAGTCTGGTATACCGAAGGGCATCTTCAATGCTAGTCGCCTGAAGCGTTCGATGAAAGCAATAACAGACTCAGTCCTCCTTTGCTTAGTCTCAATGAAGGTGGACAAACTAACATGCATGCCACTCTCGTAAAATCTATTGAGGAATAACCTCTCCAAATCTTTAAAGGAATTAATACAACCGTCAGGAAGACTGCAGAACCATTCAAAAGCTACCCCCTACAAGGTGTTAATAAACAGCTTTGACAAGAACGAATCGTCCCTGGGTAATTGTAGAGTCTGCGTGTTGAAGTACGTCATGTGTTGACAAGGAGAAGTCATCCCATCAAATAAACATAGCGTCAGTGGCTTGTAGTTAGGAGGGCAAGTAGCATTCTCCCATTCAGGAGGATAAGGTTCAGATATCTCCATCTTCTGAAGCTCGTCTTTGTGTGAGATGGTATCGAGACGGGCAATAAGAGAATCGATTACATCCTGTTCATGGAGCAGATGTTGAGAAATGGCTGATGTATGGTTGTCAGGCGCCGTTGGTGAAGGACCACCCCCAGCAATTGCAAGATTTGGAGGAGACGCAACGAAATTGTCACGCCCCAGAACCAGAATACTGGAGAGCGGGAGAATGACTCAGCCAGCTACGTATTACGGGTATAGGGATACCGTATAATACGATCAATGCTGTCTAAAAGATGAGGGGGTGCATACTACATGAAAGTCTCGCTATGGTCACTTCACATCTATTGTCTCAATCATTCAAACAAGAAACAGAAATAGAGAACATGTAAGATAAAGCAGTAAGGCGTCCCGAACGTTTAGTCAAAATGTTCTTGATATCTGGCTTTACAAAATATAGCCAGATGATGTAGCAAGTATGCACAATTGTTATCAGCTGCAGTCTGACTTAGTTAAAATTATGTAAAAGTAAGTACAAGACAATCCGACTAACATGTCGGTGCCAAACGGCAAAGTATAAAGCAAGTAACAGAACGAGCGGGGAAGTAAGGAACCCACTCGAGTCCTCCTGCGATCATTCCTCTAGTATTGACCATCTTGGAGGTAGAAGTAAGCTGGATCCTCGGGGACCGACTCCAAATCTGGCCATGCAAAACCAGAGAGGTTAGACCTCTAATAGAAAGTACAGCAAAGGAGCACGATATGAGGAATGAATCCAGTAATAAGAGAATATGATAAAAGATCTCTGCTATCTACTAGGATTCACATATAATCACGACACTTCGAACCAACCTCCCAACCAAACAAGGACAGAAGTTGGCCCGTATTGTCCTAACATTCTAATCATCCCAGTTAGGTAACAGAGTAGATACAGTACACAAACAAATCAATTTAAAACGGCCATTCAACTACTACGGCTTGCTACGGTGAGTTCCAAGTTATCCCGAAATTATGCAATAAAAATTCCTCAGTTCTTACTATGTGCAAGCAAGGCTAGTCTATCCGGTCAATCAATTGCGCCAATCATGAATTAGACGAGTCCCAGCGGGATGCCCGTCATCAATATACAATATACAACAAATAGTATAAGCATATACCACTCCCTGCCCGTGTGGCAGATTTGTAGTATATGTGGGAACCAGCCGGCCTGTTGGGCACTTAATAGTCCCAAGGAGAGCTGCCATGTAAGAACTCGGGAATCCATTCTCTCCATGCAATCATTATTTTATTTAACTTAATAGTCTCTACGTTGAGTGAAATCCCATGCCGTGGATCATGGTCATTCAAAATGAGTACTTCCGTACGGGGTACGATATGCACAACTCTACAACGGTACCCGTGTGATTTAAGTTGTAGGTCTTACATAGCGTAATGAAACAATCAAACTAACCACGGAATAATCATGCCTTGACCATATAGTACACATGCTGCTTTAGTAAGATAAATAAATAAATTGTAGCCTGCATGTGCCTGTATGCCAATATTCGGGATCGGCCAATCGATTACAATAGTTCATAATTAGTATGAACGTGTCTCATTTATTTCATTCAATAAGACGACTAGCCAGTCTCTTAGTTCCAACTAGGAACACATGATCAATCATAAATAAAAATAATAATTAATGTTAAAGTCCAGATAACATTTAAGGTTAATAAATGCCTAGACGATCAGTCAATGTCAATTCGGGACAAGGATCAGCCAAAAAGGCATTAGGGCCAGAGTTCATACGGCCAGGAATTTGTTGGTTCAAGCGGCTGAGTAAAAATATACATATGCGGCTAGAGAACCTAAGCCCATGCGGCTGGGATCCAAACTCATGCGGCGGGAATAGTAAAATCTCACGCGGCTGGAATAGTACGGGCCTATGCGTCTGTGGGTGAACTGAGTCCATGCGGCTCAAAATCACAAGCCTTATGAGGCTTAAAAAGAATAAAGTCTCGTACGGCTGGGAGCAAATAAGCCCATGCGGCTGAGAAGACGTGCGCCTATACGGCTAAGAAGATGTGCGCCTATGCGTCTAAGAAGATGTGCGCCTATGCGGCTGCGAAAAGTTTAATGCCTTATGCGGCTCAAAACTTCATGCGGCCAGGATACTCATACGGACAGCACTTCATGCAGCCAGGATACTCATGCGGCCAGCTCTTCATGTGGCCAGGATACTCATACGGCCAGCACTTCATGCGGCCAGGATACTCATGCGCTCATGCGGCTCGGAATATAATATGTTCATGCGGCCGAGAACTTAGATGGTTCATGCGGCTGAAAAGCGCCATACAGCTCGGGAATGCCACGCGGCTGGGAAAAGCATATGCGGATAGGAAGACTCGCCGCATGAAAAACTCATATGGTCAAGCACTGTTCTTCTCCTCTATTTTTCTGAGAAGAAGAACCATGGGAAGCCATTACTTCCAAGCTCTCCAAATCCTTCATTCCAAGTCCAAATCTGGACTTCCATAGGTCTAAATGGAATAGAACGGAATCCTCTACAACATGAAACCATCAAAACTTGAAAAACAACAAAGTTACTAGATCAAAACCTAAAATTCCGAAAATTCTTTAAACTTAGATCTACATGAAATGAGCCATGGAAATCGAAAATGATAAGTACTAAAGTATCTAAGAATCTTGAGAGAAAGATAATAGAACAGCAAAAATGGAGATCCATCAAGAAGCAAGTTGGCACTTGCCTATGCGGCTAGGTAGGTGGGGAAGAGTTTATGAGAAAGAAGAAGAGTAATGGTGAAGTAATGAAGAGAGAGAATGGGAATGGGGCTTTAAATGAAGGGGTGGTGGTAGGTGGGGGTTTGCTTCGGTTCACGATGAACCAACATAATTGAACCAATCCAAGTCGAACCTAAAGCAGAGTATAAAAACAGAAAGTAAAATTACAGAAAGTAAAATACAAAAAAATAATTAGCAGGAAATTAAAGAAATTTAAATATAGAATAATACATGATAAATATTAAATAAATATATTAAAGCAGTACATGTATAAAAATATGTATTCTAGGAACGGGAAGTGACTTCTCTACCCTCCTTAGAAAAATTTCGTCCTCAGAATTTCAAATCCAAGCAGGATAGAAACATCAAAGCTAAACTAATCTAAGTATAAGTAAATTGAGTAAGAAATCATTCTACAATGTCAATAGCAAGTAACATATCTATTTTTAACAATCTACGACTTCAAGTAATTCTACTAATAAGGTGACAAGCAAGAGGAGTTAAGACAATAAAGGTATATAGGAAGAGATATACCTTGTGAGTCAAACAGGTACGGATACTGTGATCGGATATCATCCTCACGTTCCCACGTTAACTCCCCTAAAGAGTGATGACCCCAAGCAACCCGGACAAGGCTAATTGTTCGGTTCTTGAGTGTCTTCTCTCTTCGGTCCAAAATGGACACAGGCTGTTCCTCGTAAGACAGGTTGGTACCAACACCAGCTCAGAATGATCAAGGATATGGCTTGGGTCCGATACATACCTTCGCAACTGAGATACATGAAATACGTCATGCACCTCTCGTAACGAAGGTGGAAGAGATAAACGATAAGCAACATCACCTATCCTATCAAGGATAGCAAATGGGCCCACGTATCGCGGACTCAATTTCTTGCGAATGCCGAATCTAATGATCCCATGGGTAGGTGAGATCCGCAAGAACACGTGGTCCCCAACAGAAAACTCTAGTGGCCTACGATGCTGGTCCGTCCAATGATGATGCCGATCCTGTGCAACTCGAAGTCGCTCTCTAATTTCCTTAACCACTTAAACTGTCTGGACAATCATTTCTGGGCCTAGCATCTTCCTCTCTCCGATATCATCCCATGCTAGTGGCGACCTACACTTCTTACCATATAGTGCTTCAAATGGCGCCATCTGGATACTTGCTTGATAACTGTTGTTATATAAAACTCGACTAAGTGTAGGTGGCTTTCCCAAGACCCTCCAAAATCTAGGGTACAAGCTCGCAACATGTCTTCTAAAGTCTGAATTGTTCTTTCTGATTGCCCGTCCGTCTGTGGATGATAAGCCGTGCTAAACTTAACTTGGTGCCCAGATCATGATGTAAGCTCTTCTAGAAATGTGATGTAAAGCGGGTATCTCTATCTGACATAATACTAACAAGGACTCCATACTGTCTGACTATCTACTGCATATACAACTCTGCCAACTTTTCTGTAGATTGCCCTACTCTGAAAGGAAGAAAGTGTGCCACCTTTGTTAGCCGATCTACTATCACCCAAATAACATCTTTACCACTTGGTGATCTCGGTAAACCGGTCACAAAGTCCATTGTGATGTATTCCCACTTCCATTCCGAGTTAGGAAGTGGTTACAATAATCCAGCTGGCCTTTGCTGTTTTGCCTTCACTTGCTGACATACCAAGCAACGGGAAACAAATCTAGCTATCTTCCTCTTCATTCCGTTCTACCAGAAGTGCTGCTTGATATCTTGGTACATCATGGTCCCTCCAGGGTGTATAAAATATTGAGAACTGTGAGCTTCTGCCATAACCTCCTGTCTAATATCTCCACTAGGCACACATAGACGTGATCCAAACCTAAGTGTGCCATCTTCATGAATTCTCATCTCCTTCCTGAGTCCTGACTCACATTCTGTCCTAAGCTTCTGAATCCTTGGGTCCTCTGCCTGAGCTGCCTTGATCCTATCTACCAAGTCAGATTAAACTTGTAGACTTGCCAGAATTCCTACATCACTAGAAAGTATGATTTCGATGCCCATCTCCTGAAGGTCTTCTAAGAAATGCTTCTGTGTTGTCAACATAAATGCGCCACATCTCCTGCTGAGAGCATCTGCTACCACATTAGCCTTGCCTGGATGATACTGAAGCTCTACGTCGTAATCCTTGATCAACTCTAACTATCTTCTCTGCCTCATGTTCAGTTCCTTCTGAGTAAAGATGTACTTCAGACTTTTGTGGTCTGTGTACATGTCCACTCGATCACCATATAAGTAATGCCTCCATAGCTTCAAAGCAAATACTACTGCTGCCCAACTCCAAGTCATGAGTTGGATAATTCTTTTCGTGGTTCCGAAGTTGCCGAGATGCATACGCTATTACCTTCCCATGCTGCATGAGGACGCACCTAAGTCCTTTACCTGACGCATCATAATATACAGTAAAACCTTCGGGTCCAATTTACAATGTAAGAATAGGCGCTGATATCAACTTTTGCTTCAGATTCTCAAATGATGCTTGACATTCTGCCGACCAGACGAATGGTATATTTTTCCGTGTCAAGAGGGTCATGGGTGCTGAAAGCCTTGCAAAGTCTGCTACGAATCTCGTGTAATATCCTGCCAGTCCTAAGAAACTCCACATATCTGCTACGGTCTTGGGTACTGGCCAACTCTCTATTGCTTCTACCTTCTTGGGATCCACTGCTACTCCAGTGCCTGATATGATGTGACCCAAGAATGAAATATGATCTATCCAGAACTCACACTTGCTAAGCTTGGCATACAACTAGTTCTTTCTCAGAACCTGTAACACTTTCCTGAGGTGGTCTTCATCCTCCTCTTCACTGGCAGAGTATACAAGAATGTCGTCAAGAAACACAATGACAAACTGATCTAAGTACGGCATAAAGATGCGGTTTATCAAATCCATAAATATTGCTGGAGCATTGGTCAAACCAAACGACATTACCAAGAATTCGTAATGCCCACTTCGACCTGAATGCTGTCTTGAGAATATCTTTCTTCCGAACCCTCACTTGATGATACCCTAAATGAAGATCTATCTTGGAGGAAACTCTAGCTCTGCTCAACTGGTCAAACAAGTCGTCGATCCTGGGTAGTGGGTACTTGTTCTTTACTGTTGCCGTGTTGAGTTTTCTGTAATCAATGCACAATCTGGATGACCCATCTTTCTTTCCCACAAGTACTACTGGTGCTGCCCATGGTGATATGCTAGCTTGGATGAACTTCTTCTCCTTCAGTTCCTCTATGTGCTGATATACCTTGGCCTGCTCTGAATCTGCCATTCTGTAAACTCGATCTAATATCGGTTTAGTTCCAGGTGCCAATTCTATACTGAACTCAATATCTTTAACCGGTGGTAGCCCTGGAAGTTCTTCGGGAAATACGTCTAGAAACTCTTCAACTACCTTCAAAATCTGAACTTCTTCCATTGCCGTTACTACTCCCTGCTCTTGAGTTGCCACTGATCTGACTAAGGTGAACCTCTTCATGCCTGGAATGTCAAAAGATACACTCCCTCTACGATAATCTATTGTTGCATGACTGTCTTTCAGCCATTCCTTGCCTAAGCTAACGTCGAAATTTCTAACAGAAAATTCTATCAACCGTGGGTAGGGAATGCCCGCAAACTATAATGCTACATGCTAGAATAACTCTACTAACTCCTATGAGCCCAATACCAGTGAGTATATTCAACCTTCCTGGCAATGCCTCGAATTCCATTCCTAGCCGTGTTGTAAATTATGTAGATATAAATGATTGTGATGCTCCCGAATCAAACAATGCTACTGCAGGATATGAGGCAACGAGAATGTTACCTGCCACGATATCTCTCGATGCTAATGCCTCTTCCAAGGACAGAGTGAATGCCTGCCCTCAACCTTCTTATTGGTTCCTATGCTGCGGCCTAGCCTGGTGCTGCTGCTGGCCCCTGCCTTGATGATGCTGGGGTGGTCTATGCTGTTGTTGCTGAATCGGTGGTCCCTGCTGCCGAAATATCTGAGCTTGCGACATGAACGAGCGTTGTGCCAACGGTCTCGCTGCCACCGCTGGTCCTCGATACTGTCCTTTCCCTGGTGCTGGCAGAGCAGAAAATTATTGTACGGGTCCTCCTGACCTCGAATTCATGGGACAGGTGGTAACCCGATGATCTGGATTTCCACATATCAAACATAGTCCGTTCAATGTCAGACACACATCCCTAGTGTGCCCTACCTTCCCACAATAAGTGCAGCCCACTGGGGGTTGCTGGTTCTTCTTCTGCTGCTGCTTTGGTGGTGCTGGCCCTCGCATTACCACATCGTGAATACGAATGCCAAGGGACGGTGCTGTTGTTCGGGGCGCTACTCCCCCTCCACCTTCAATCTGACTGTGAGATCTCTTCTGACATCCTGTCCTTGCCGTGATCCTCTGAATGGTGATCTCTTGCCTTCGGGTTGCCGTCAATACTTCATCAAAAGTCTGATAATTGTGCCCCTCTATCAATTCCAAGAGCTCAAGATGAAACCCTTGCTGAAATCTCATAGCCCTCTGGCTCTCCATTGCTATCGTCTCTGGGGTAAACCTACTCAATCTGCAGAACTCTGCTGCATAAGCATCTACTGTCTTGCCGGCCTGCTTGAGGTTGATAAACTTCTGTTGTAGTTCAAACTGCGCCACAACTCTATAGTACTTGGTCTTGAACCTTACAGTAAAATCGTCCCAAGCAATAGGACGTCTGATGCCCACTTCCTCTGATTTCCACCAATCACGTGCGAGATCCTGAAGTAACAACTTCACCTGATCCACACGTTCTTCTGCCGGTACCTTAGCTGCCGTCAGAATAGCCTCAATATCCTTAAGCTATGCATCTGCTGAGATGGCATCCTCTGTGCCCTCGAAATGGCAGGGGTTGTACTTGCAAAACTTGGCTGATGCTCCTGAATCTGTCCTCGCTCCTCCTTCCAAAGCCATCTGCAATCCTTGGTTGAGTAGTACGTTCTGCTCTTGCAACTGAGAGTGCATGCATTGCTGGGCTAACATCTGATGTTGCTGAGTAGCCATCATCCCTCTTATGATCTCCAGAAGGGCTGGTGTGTCCACTTCCACAGGAGTAGGTGGAACTGTTGGTGGTGGTGGAACCTCCGGATACTGCAATCCAGCTGCTACTTCCCTATCACTTCTTCTTGGATAGTCTCTTGAAGTAGTTCTGGCCCTTGTAGCTGACCAACCTGGTCAGGTTGCCCATGTTGCCCTTGTTGCTGATGTCCAATTCTGACAGATACGGATGAGGTGCCCCTAAGAAAAGGGACAAACGAACAATCAAACGACCGGACATGAAAGATCAATGAAGTCAAAGATACTGGAATATCAAGCTAGGGTTGAGAACAACGAATCATGAGATCAAGGAGGAACATGTGTGATTGAGACATCCTATAAATCAAAACACCCTACAAGTCTGAAATCAGACCTGCATGGGCCACCACTAAAACCTTATCACGCCCCAAAACCAGAATACTGGAGAGCGGTGGAATAATTCAGCCAGCTACGTATTACGGGTATAGGGATACCGTATACGATCAATGCTGTCTAAAAGACGAGGGGGTGCATACTACATGAAAGTCTTGCTATGGTCACTTCACATCTATTGTCTCAATCATTCAAATAAGAAACAGAAATAGAGAACATGTAAGATAATACAGTAAGGCATCCCGAACGTTTAGTCAAAATGTTCTTAATCTTGCTTTACAAAACATAGCCAGATGATGTAGCAAGTATGCACAATTGTTATCAGCTGCAGTCTGACTTAGTTATAATTATGTAAAAATAAGTACAAGACAATCCGACTAACATGTCGGTGCCAAACGGTAAAGTATAAAGTAAGTAACAAAACGAGCGGAGAAGTAAGGAACCCACTCGAGTCCTTCTGCGATCATTCCTCTAGTATTGACCATCTTGGAGGTAGAAGTAAGCTGGATCCTCGGGGACCGGCTCTAAATCTGGCCATGCAAAACCAGAGAGGTTAGACCTCTAATAGCAAGTACCGCAAGGGAGCACGATATGAGGAATGAAGCAAATAATAAAGAATATGATAAAAGATCTCTGCTATCTACTAGGATTCACATAACATCACGACACTTCGAACCAACCTCCCAACCAAACAAGGATAGAAGTTGGTCCGTCATGTCCTGACATTCTGATCATCCCAGTTAGGTAACAGAGTAGATACAGTACACAAACAAATCAATTTAAAACGGCCATTCAACTACTACGGCTTGCTACGGTAAGTTCCAAGTTATCCCAGAATTATGCAATAAGGATTCCTCAGTTCTTACTATATGCAAGCATGGCTAGTCTATCCAGTCAATCAATTGCACCAATCATGAATTAGACGAGTCCCAGCGGGACGCCCGTCATCAATATACAATATACAATATACAATAAATAGTATAAGCAGATATCGCTTCCTGCCCGTGTGGCAGATTTGCAGTATCTGTGGGAACCAGCCGGCCTGTCAGGCACTTAATAGTCCCAAGGAGGGCTGCCATGTAAGAACTCGGGAATCCATTCTCTCCATGCAATCATTATTTTATTTAACTTAATATACGCTGAGTGAAATCCCATGCCGTGGATCATGGTCATTCAAAATGAGTACTTCCGTACGAGGTACGATATGCACAACTCTACAACGGTACCCGTGTGGTTTAAGTTGTAGGTCTTACATAGCGTTATGCAACAATCAAACTAACCACGGAATAATTATGCCTTGACCATAAAGTATACATGTTGCTTTAGTAAGATAAATAAATAAATAAATAAATTGTAGCCTGCATGTGCCTGTATGCCAATATTTGGGATCGGCCAATAAATTACAATAGTTCATAATTAGTATAAAAGTGTCTCATTCATTTCATTCAATAAGACGACTAGCCAGTCTCTTAGTTCCAACTAGGAACACATGATCAATCATAAATCAAAATAATAATTAATATTAATGTCCAGATAACAGTTAAGATTAATAAATGCCAAGAGGATCAGTCAATGTCAATCAATGTCAATTCGGGACAAGGATCAGCCAAAAAGGCATTAGGGCCAGAGTTCATACGGCCAAAAATTTATTGGTTCAAACGGCTGAGTAAAATATGCATATGCGGCTAGGGAACCTAAGCCCATGCGGCTGGGATCCAAACTCATGCGGCGGGAATAGTAAAATCTTACGCGGCTGGGATAGCACGGGCTTATGCGGCTGCGGGTGAACTGAGTCCATGCGGCTCAAAATCACAAGCCTTATGCGGCTTGAAAAGAATAAAGTCTCATGCGGCTGGGAGCAAATAAGCCCATGCGGCTGAGAAGACGTGCGCCTATGCGGCTAAGAAGATGTGCGCCTATACGGCTAAGAAGATGTGCGCCTATGCGGCTGCGATAAGTTCAATGCCTTATGCGGCTCAAAACTCCATACGGCCAGGATACTCATGCGGCCAGCACTTCTTGCGGCCATAATACTCATGCGACCAGCACTTCATGCGGCCAGGATACTCATACGGCCAGCACTTCATGCGGCCAGGATACTCATGCGACCAGCACTTCATGCGGCCAGGATACTCATGCGGCCAGCACTTCATGCGGCCAGGATACTCATGCGCTCATGCGGCTCAGAATATAGTATGTTCATGCGACCGAGAACTTAGATGGTTCATGCGGCTGAAAAGTGCCATGCGGCTCGGAAAAGCCATACGGCAGGAAAAATCATGTGCGGCCAGGAAGACTCGCCGCATGAAAAACTCATACGGTCAAGCACTGTTCTTCTTCCCCATTTTTTTGAGAAGAAGAACCATTGGAAGCCATTACTTCCAAGCTCTCCAAATCCTTCATTCCAAGCCCAAATCTGGACTTCCATAGGTCTAACGAAATCCTCAACAACATGAAACTATCAAAACTTGAAAAACAACAAAGTTACTAGATCAAAACCTAAAATTCCGAAAATGCATTAAACTTAGATCTACATGAAATGAGCCATGGAAATCAAAATGCTAAGTACTAAAGTATCTAAGAATCTTGAGAGAAAGACAATGGAACAGCAAAAACGGAGATCCATCAAGAAGCAAGTTGGCACTTGCCTATGCGGCTAGGTAGGTGGGGGAGAGTTTATGAGGAAGAAGAGAGTAATGGTGAAGTAATGAAGAGAGAGAATGGGAATGGGGCTTTAAATGAAGGGGTGGTGGTAGGTGGGGGTTTGCTTCGGTTCACGATGACCAACATAATTGAACCAATCCAAGCCGAACCCAAAGCAAAGCTAAAGTAGAGTATAAAAGCAGAAAGTAAAATTGCAGAAAGTAAAATACAGAAAAATAATTAGCAGGAAATTAAAGAAATTTAAATATAGAATAATATATGATAAATATTAAATAAATACATTAAAGCAGTACATGTATAAAAATACGTATTCTGGGAACGAAAAGTGACAGGAATGATAGTCCTTCTGTAGTGAATGAGGGTTGTTGCTATGAGTGGGACGTGTGCTGAGACGTTTGGTTGAGGTGGAGGAATAGCCCCAACGGTTTGGACTGCCATGATACTGGTAAGCATATCAGTGATCTTGGCAAATGTTATTTCAAGACTCTCTAGCCGTTTGTTGGTCTGATCACTGGCTTCTTCAGGTCTCTCCATCCGCCATGTACGTAGATAACATGCAAGGATGAATAGAGAAGACAGTACAATGGTGCTGATACTGTCTGTCTTTAAGTTAAAAAGTCCTTCGTCTTCAGGTAGGAGAGATAGATAGTCACCGTCAGACTCGGAGAGATCATCGTCATCTGGAAGGCTACCCCCGGTGTGAAGGTCATCTGCTTCAGACTTTGAGAAAATACTACCCTAGTTGAAGGATCATCACCTCCTGCTTGGGAGTCCTCGTCATCTATATAGAATCTCGTCCATGATCGAGTACCCATATAGACTCCTTCAGATGTAACAACACGCTGGCTATCTGTTGGCAGACTTCTTCTTCTTCTTTGTTACAGAACTGAGAGAAAAAGTTGGGTTCGTGGTTCACCATCTTTGATTGGGGCTCTCGTAAGGAGGACCCCATGAAGCTATGTTGGATGAAACATATAGCGGCTTTTCATCATCAGAACGATGCAGTCGTCGAAACATGGACTGCCTCTGAGGCACTCTCGTTGCTTTAGAGCAGCAATAATTGATGACAATACTGGTGCACAGATGTACGCCATGAATTATCGTATCCTCCCTCGCTTTATGCTTATGATTTATTATGTCGCATAAATCAGCGAAATTGAGTTTTTCTTTAAAATCTATGTCACATACATTGCCGAACTTTGCATATGGGTTTGTAAGGGAAGTTGGCGCATCCGGACTTAGTTCACGTGTAGGGGAACCCCCACACCTAAGTTCTGTGATGACCTTGAAGACAACCCCATGCTATACGCATTGGGGCCTGTCTTTTTGCTGTAGGCGCATAGACCTTAGAGTCTACCTTTGCGTGCATGCTTTCCAGAAGTTCTGTCAGCATGCCTGAGCTTCCTGGATGTAGGCGCATAGTATGGGTCAGCAGAGCTTGGGCGCATAGCCCTGGGCGCATGACCCTGGGCGCATAGTGTCAAAGACAGAAGTCTTCTGGCCAGAGTTATGCGCCCACACCCTCTTGGGCGTATAGCTTTGGGCGCATGCTTCATGAAGCAACGCTATTTTCTTCCAGTTTTGCCTTTTTCGTTTATGAGCCTCGCTGAGTTTGTCCAGAGCGTCGAACACTTCGATTCTTGGCATCGTAGTATTTTTCTTTGCCAAGCCTCGAGCGTTGAACACTCTGTTGTTGATTTCACAAGAGAGAAGTCGCTGGGCTAATAGAGCCCGGAATGGTATGCGCCTTCTTCATTTGTGGAGCTTCTGTGGCAGAGCTATAAGCCCACAGGGGAGCTCTATGTGCCCACGTGGAAGACCTATGCCCCCACATGACAGAGTTCTTTGGTAGCATATGTTCTATGACACTGGCAGGATATATACCACGAGCCTTCGGAAGCCAAGTCTTGCGAGACTTGTTCGGCTTCACTGATTTTGACGGAGTAGTACCATCTTTCGAGAGCATCTCTTCAAACGCCTGCTGATCGAACTTCATAATCAACATCTTCTGAGTGCTCCCCACTTTATCGGTATCGGATTGCGTCACCACCTTCTCGTCAGAGAAAAAAGTGGTCCCCAGCAAAGTTGCTATTTTTGTGGACACATACAAGAAAGAAGAAGAAACGCTGTCTTTTCTTATTGGTATAAGGCACCATAAATCAAGTACGCCTGAGAGATCCTGCGCTGAGGATCTCCAAGTACAAAAAGAATTCTGGGAAATGGAACGATGGAGATCGAGCGGCAGTTACTCCCTTACTCCGTTAACACTCCGATTACAAAAGTGGAAGAAAATCTAAGAAAATTGCTAACTCTCGACTCACTGGCAAGAAAGACAGCAATTTGGCTCTTGAAATGCTCTCCGTTATGTCTTTTGAAGTGGTATAAGACCCATTTTTATAGTCATTTTCGTGCTTGAATGATGTTATACACCCATATGAGAAAATAAACAGATTTTCAGATGGGCGCATAGTACTGCTTTGGTCACATAGAGTTTAGGCACTTGTAGACTGTGTGATCGTGGGTTGATCGTGGGGTTGACGTGGCCGCATGCTTCGGTGCACAACTGCTCGTGGAGACTGACGTTTCCATGTACTTCGGTGCACGATTGATCGTGGGTTTGACCGAGTCGGAGGGCTGTCCTGACTTGGGCGCATAGCCTGAAACAGGGATATGCGCTCCCTTCTGGAGGAGTCCAGAGTGGACGCATAGGGGATGTATGCCATCAACATGGGCGCATAGCTTGCTTTAGTGACTTGGGCGCATGTGGGCTGTCCTGGCTTGGGCGCATATGTCTCCCTGGCTTGGACGCATATTACTCCCAGACTTGGGCGCATAGTTGTCAAGATTGCTGAAATTTTCATCTTCTACAATATACTGGTAAATTGTTTATAATACTATTGTATTGATAGGGAAGGATGGTAAATATTTGGTAAGATCAACTCTGTTGTTGACATATTTATAATTTTTGGACACATGTATGCTATATCATGTAACTGATCCTAAGACAAGATTAGGATATGTTTGCTTGCACACACTAATTCAATGTGTTGGTATGATTGAGTTGGCGAGAGGCCACTCACCAGTGCACGACAATAGACTATCTCTCCCCCAGATCTTCTCCGGTGCAAAGTTTGCTTAGACGTACTGAGATGTTGGTGCTCGAATGATAGCTTGTAGCAGATCGAATGTAGATGATTTCTTTGTATATAGATGATATAATGTATGTAACATCATTATATTGTATAGTTATTAAGATATAGGCCTTGTGGCATATTTCATTGTATTGAGAGAGAGGGAGAAAGAGAGAGAGGGAGAGAGAGAGAGAGAGAGGGAGAGAGAGAGTGTGAGTGTGTGATCAAGTTGTTGTTTAGCTTCGACCCATTGTAATATTTTTGCTGCAATACTATATAACGAGATTTAGTTTTTATATCTTGGGTATATTTTTATTTATTCTGCTGCAATGACTTTGATTTTTTTAGATTCTCTTTCATTGTTTTTGTTTTGGTGCTTACAAGTACAATTTAGGCTTGTACGACATCACATCCAGTAGTAAATTATGGTCCTATAAAATTGGGGTATAACATATGACAAGAGTGATATCCATGATAGGACATTCACTCCCGTATCGAATCTACGGTTTATACGAGCGAGACATGTATCGGTTAGATGTTGAGATCTGTTCTGAGTTGTGAGATTATAGTTTTGTATTACGATGGATTATTAATTGGATTGCATGATTTTGGATTAGTTGTGGGCTCACAAGTACATTATCATTAGACATGGAGTGCATTTATTAGAAGTATGGTCCACTACGCACTTTTTCTTGTGAACTGTAGACTCCAGAGTATCTACAAGAGTGATGACCTTTTGTGTAGACGGCCTTTGGCTTTCGATGAATGTTACACATGTTCGCGACTATTTATAATCCTTCGACATTTGTTCTATACCCGTTAGTAGTTAGAACCGTTCTTCATGACATACCCCCACAACCTACTTTTTCACACTCACCAGTACATATGTTAGTGGGGTGTTCCTAGATTTTTTATAGCCACTACTCCTTGCTATTATCTGTGAACATGACCAATATACTTGTTAGTACCGGGGCACAATTTTTCGATAGAAAACTGAGAAGATGAAACAATTGTAAGAACAATGTTCCAACGAACACTTCTAGGAAGGTTGCACAAGTATAACGAAGATCTAAGAAGATCTCGTTACAACAGCGTATGATATTACGAGAATATAAAAAGATTTCGTAATCTGTAGCAGCGAAGAAGATGACAGGCAAAAGATGGAAGATGGCCTATTGGGTGAACGATCAACGTTGCTCAGAGGTATATTCGCCCCCACATGAATAGCTTCCAGGAACAAGCAAGTTCATCAGAGAACTTTGGAACACTTCTGCTTTTCTGACTCCTCGGATCGTACACGGACTCCAGTGCAAAAGCAACGCTGGTGCAAAGCTTCTGTTCTCTCTCACGGCCTCTGTTTACTTGTATTAAGAAACACTTGTAAACTTTCGTAACTCTTTGTATATGTTCTGTGTATCTGCCTATGAGAGAGAAGAGACATTTTATAGGCCCGAGTAGCAACTGCCCGGTTAGCACAACATTCGGGATATGGTAATAACCACTCCGAACGTACAGTAACCGCTCAGATCATGCACAGGTACGATCTGAAGCAAGTTGCATACATCACGCACCCCGTGCACCTTGTACACCACGCGATAAATGCACACTGAGCTACTTGTGCCACCTGCGCACCCTGCGCCATCCGTGCAACTGAGCGCGCACGTGTGCGCGCAACTGGACATGCCACTGGACGGGTACCTGGTCGCGTAACCTGGGCTGCGCAACCTGGCTGCACAACCTGGCCGCACAACCTGGCAACGTACCTGGCCGCGTAAACTGGCCTGCACAACCTGGTTGCGCAACCTGGCAGCGCAAGTGGCTCGCAAGTGGCTCGCACAACGACCGCAACTTACGCGCACTATGCACCTAGCGATGCTGACGTGCTAAGTAAAAATGGTGCCAACAAAATACCACATTATGCCTCATGAGCCCATGAGCCCGAGTCTGAGTCCGAGTCGCTAAGCCCGTACGGGGCGTAGCACTCATGGAAATAAATTTCCCAAGAGCAAAAAACATGAATGCTTTCAATTATTTATTTAGCCTTTTTTCTATTAGAAAAATAACCCCATTTGGCACATCCATGTGCACCTCCACACCACATGTGCATCTCTAATCGAGCATAGCTAATATATAGAGATACAACTCCTTTGGCCTAGCCGATGTGGGACTAAAGTTCTAATAAAAAGGCCAAAAAATCCAACAATCCCCTACATATCTCTATATATGGGTATAAGTGTTCCCCATAGTAACTGTCCATCATGCATTAGGAGAGATATCGCTGACGACTTCAATCTTCCCGCATGGGTCAAACAACAGACTATATACAAGAATGGACTAAGCCTTGAATTCTGCATCATAGCTAAAATTCTTCTCACTCACATAATTTAGTTATATGTGCTTTTGGCTACACATTAAAGGCTATGTGCCAGCCTGGTTTCAGTATATAATTTTGGGCATCTACAAGTTTACCCACAAGAGACGGCCTGATATCTCTTTGTCCATACACTATAGGTGTGTTCATTATAAAGCGACATGGCATGAAGCACTTTATGCTTCCCTTGCGGTGCTACACCGCTATGACATGGCTTAAAGCCGAGGCCTTACCCCGTAATGGGAACCTCATCGTAGTGTCATACTACTGTAGCAAGAGGCCACCGCCTCTTTGTAGTGCCAACCTACCCAGCATGAAGCTTTAGGCTCCCTTGCGGTGTTACGCCGCAATGACATAGCTTGCAAAGCCGAGGCTTTATCCCTAACCGGGTACCTCATCGTGGTGTCGTGCCACTGTAACATGAGGAACTCCTCCTCTTTGTAGTGCTGACTACACCCCTCTTTATTTAAACATACAGCATTGGGCTAACTGCCTATTTGCGGTGCTACGCAGCTGTGACTTGGCTAGCAAAGCCGAGGCATTGCCCCATGCCTGGGAACCTCATGGTGTAGTCGCTCCACAGTAGCATGAAGTTTCACTCCTTGTAGTGCTGTTCTACCGTGCTTCCTGTAAAGCACACCAGGAATTCACTCTACCTGAGAACTCATTAAGGCATTTAAGCCAACCTTCCCACAGGATCCGTTTTCCGCAGAAAACAATAGTAGACAACAGTGGTTGTAGGTCCGTAACCTCTCCATGCCCAATAGAACATGTACCCAACGTTCCTGATATTCTTCCGATTAGTGGTCCTTCCTTGAACCAAAAGCTAGATGCCTAGCAGATTTCTCTTTGAACTATTAGCATAAAACTTTTTGGTAGGAATACAATAACAATATCAGAGTGCCTTCAAGCCCATTTTACAAGCTGTGTCATCGACCAGCTGGCGCTTGAGGCCCTTGGTGAATGGATCCGCCAGGTTCTTCTGACTCCGAACATCAATCACTGCAATAATACCCCTCTTGATGAGATCGTGTACTGCCCGGTGCTTCAACCGCACAGTCCTCTTCTTCCCGTTGAAGAGGTCATTTGATGCCACTGCCGCAGTCGCCTAGTTGTTGCAGTATATTGATATTGCCGGTATTTATGCCCCAACCACTGGAAGATCATACATGAACTTTCGAAGCCATTATGCTTCCTCGGCTGCGGTATCAAATACAAAGAACTCAGATTCCATGGATGACCGCGAGAGCATAGTCTGCTTCTTCGAATTCTACGATATAGTAGCTCCACCCATTATGAAAATGAATCCACCTGTGGACCTCTCGCTCTCTACCTCTGAGCACCAGCTGGCATCACTGAAGCCTTCCACTACCGGTGGATCTCCGCTGTAGTACAGTGCATATGTCTGAGTCTTCTTAAGATATCTCATAACCCGTTTCACAACTTTCCAGTGTTCAACACCTGGGTTGCTTGTGAAACGACTTAGCATTCCCATGATAAAAGCTATGTCAGGCCTTGTGGCAGTAGTAGCATACATCAAACTCTCGATTATGCTTGCATACTCCAGCTGCCTGATGCTTTCTCCTGAATTAGGCTTCAGCTTCAGATCACACTTGTACGGCATATCGATCCCTGGAAGATCCCGATACCCATAACGAGTGATCATTTTCTCAATATAATGAGACTGTGACAGCGCTAGACCAGTATCTGTCCGGATGATCTTGATCCCTAAGATCACTTCAGCTTCCCCAAGTCCTTCATACTGAACTTGCTCGAGATGAATTTTTTTGTCTCCGTGACACAACCCATATTCTTACCTAGGATCAGCATGTCATCTATGTACAGACAAACGACCACACCTCTTCCATCAGCGAACTTCGTGTAAGCACACTTGTCCGTCTCGCTGACCATGTAGCCATTTGACCTTATAATCTTATTAAATTTCTCATGCCACATCTTGGAAGCCTGTTTAAGACCGTACAAGGATTTTACCAACTTGCATACTTTGTCTTCAAGACCTTTGACGATAAATTCCTCTGGATGTTGCATGTAAATCTCTTCGGTCAGCTTGCCATTTAGGAAAGTGGTTTTTACATCCATCTGATGTATCACCATCTTATGTATTGCTGCAAGAGCAATCAACATTCTGATGGTGGTCATCCGGACTACTGGAGCATACGTGTCAAAGTAGTCAATCCTCTGCTTCTGAGAAAACTCCTTGGCTACCAACCTAGCCTTGAACTTGTCAATAATTCCGTCTGCTTTCATCTTCTTCTTGAAGATCCATTTACATGTGATGGATTTCGCTCTTTCAAGAAGATCAACCAACACCCAAGTGTTATTTAAGGTGATGGAATCAATTTCATTGTCAATCGTCTGCTTCCAGAAAACCGCGTCTCTGGTCTTCATAGCCTCATCATAGGTAGGCGGATCTGCTTCCACATGATAGGTGACAAAGTTATTTCCAAAGTCCTTCGGCCTCCTCACACGCTTTGCTGACGGCTCAGCGAGTTCTGGTTCAACCGTTGTTTCAACATCATTTTCTTGGACTACTTTTTCATTGAAAACTTTAGTTTCTTGCGCACTCTTATTGTTCTCCGGAATATCCGCAAGAATAATATTTTTGTGCCTTACAAATTTGTCTTTAAAATATTCTGCGTTGCGAGATTCAATGATATAATTTGACTCAATATCAAGATATCCGAGCATCACTTTTTTCGGCATACCCCAAGAAGATCGTCTTTGTAGTCCTTGTCCCAAGCTTCTGAATCTTCAGATCTGGAAGCTTGACATATGCCAGACACCCCCATACTTGAATGACATTCAAGTTAGGTCTGACCTTGAACCAGAGTTCATGAGGAGTAATGTCTGAAGTTGCATGAGGCACTCTATTTAGAATAAAAGTGGCCGTCAATGCAGCTTCTCCCCAGTAGCACTTTGGAAGACCCGCAGTGTCACCCTCGGTTTTTGTTATACGTATTTGGGTATACGTGTATGTATCTCAAACCCGTATTTTGACTTGTTCGACTGGTCAGTCTTGGGTTGGCATAGGTTAGTTGGCATTTCATGGCTCGTATGGTCTATTCTGG
>JANAVB010031098.1:0-29574 GCA_029216955.1 Iris pallida
TGAGTGCCTTGAATCGGCTCGAAGATTCTGAGAAATCGAATCGACCAAGGCGCAAGTCCGAATCGATGCAAGTATTGATTTTAGTTGGTTTCGTGTGCAGGTTATACTTTGACACGAAAATATTAGAGGTCGATCTTCGGCAATATTTAGTAAGGGGTCTGCGGAACCAAATCGACGCCTTGCGACGGACGAAAGCGTTGGCACGCTAAGGCAAATCGGACGTACAAACTCAATAAGCACGAAGTGCTCGAATGGCTAAGTCAGGAGAGTGGCCGTGCAACAAAGTTATGAAATCGAGCCGCATCGGCTCGACGAAACGACAAAGGCAAATCGATTCAAGGTGGGAGGATTGACTTCTTTTTACTCCTTCATTCGATAAGTCAAATGTATCATTGTATGCTAAAAGTTAACCTATCGACGCCACGGGCGTGGTCCGATCGGAAGTAAATCATAACGTGTGTCGAACACTAAGTTAGTACAATTGAAATGAAACGTGCATCAAATGCACAAGTCGCTACGGAATATTGGATATCGCTAAGGCGAGCGCCTCGGTGCGCAAGCCGCAATAACATGGAATAACTGTACTCGGCGAGTGCCTTAGTGCACGAACCATACCGTGCCTTCGCGCACGAGTTAGAACGGCTAGAACATTGAAAGACAATAGGCGAGCGCCATATCGCGCAAGCCCCGAACATTGAATGCTAAGTTATAGAACATTTCGAAATACGGTAGAAACGTGCCTACGTGTACGAGATCACAAAAGACGGCGAATGCGTGCAGCTGCACAATACTTATCAAAGATGGCGTCGTTGCGACGAGAAGAACAGTTGTGGCACGGATATGGCATAACTGTCGACGCGGCATGGTGCCCTTCGAAATGTTCATGGCCTTAGGGCGTTCGTTGAGGACATTGGGGGCGTTGTGCCAATTGAAATAGCGATAAGCGAACTTGCTTGGTTGTATGAAATATAAGATTCGTTGCATGGTTAAATGGTCAAATGGACTTAAAGAATATAAAAGCCCGTGCATGGGCATCCCTCGAACGCGGCGCGCCAGGGCGCTGGGACCGTTCGGCCTAGGAGGGATTTCGTTTTCGGCATTGTTGGTGCACTTCATTTAGACGGGTAGCGACCTTCTAGTGAATGTGATAAGCCACTTGCGCACGATTATTTCGGTGGCCTCTGATTGTTGGTTAGCAACCGCACAGAGTTACCATCGTCTTATGTTTTCGATTCGATGAGTATAAGTCCATTCTAGCTGTGACAAGCTAGTGACCTTCATATAGTTAAGGGCGATGGGTTGGAAGTGCAAGGTATACGTATATCCTGCATGGACGGATCCTGGGTCAAAAGCGCAAGGTACACTCATATCGTGCGTGTGTAGATCCGCATAGAGAGCACTATAACATGATAGGGAAATCTGATAGGCGTATTCACCTTGCGTCGGTGCAAGGGCGAGTGCGTCGGCTTGGTAAGTCGTGCCACGAATCAAACACGGGATTGCTTGCTTGCCTATTCAATTCGATAACATGCTGCTATGCTAACATGCTTTACGCTTTCGAATTATGCCATGAAATTGACCCTAAGGAAAACATAGCAAGATCATAAGCTAAGTTGCATGATTCAACATAAATATTACAAATGTCGGTTTGGAAAGATGATCTTTGATTCAGTACATGCGAGGACGATCGTACTGATCCCCCACCAGCTTCATGCAGGATGCAGGAAATGGATGGCTCGAGGCGAAGTGTTGCTTGAACGCGTTGAGGCTCGGAAATGCCGAAGCGTATTGAAGCGTGCGATCGCTTGACGCTCGGACTCGCGACAGGATTGATGCGGCCGAGATATAGAAGGCATGATGTATGGAACGGTGAAATCCTTTGTGGGCAAGAGAGAACCTGAGTGTTGTAGCCAATCTGGCATATATTGTTAGGCTATCGAAAGCCTTGTAATCTGATTTCGAATATCAATAAAAAGATTTGTTTCGTATACTCTGTTTTCCTTTCGTTGTGAATATCAACTCAAAAGATAACCATTTGAGAACTTGTCATCTTGCCTTGCACGAGCGCAACTCCAGGCTCGTGCGGCATCACGCCCCAGCGAGGACGATGATTCGGGTGATTCCGGGTCGGGGCGTGACACTTTGGGAGTCAATAGTTTACTCTTAAAACTTGGCAACGCATGATAGTTATTGTCGAAGTTGCCCCGACGCTTCTCTAGACAGTGCCATATCCGTGTTTGACACGTACCAGACACTGTACTTCCTCCACACTCCTATCAAATATGACCCCACATGTCTAGGTTCCATAGGGGGCGAAACCTAATTGATATATTACAAAGTACCATTTTTTTGAAACATATCCTTTCTAGAACAATTGGAAACCTAGATAATATAAAAAATATGCATAAAATATAGATATTCATGCATGGATATTACTGTATCCATGTTGTGCCTGCCATCCTAAACTCCTTAAAACTTATCGATTTCCAAATCTCTATTATGTTCATATCTGGATATGTGCTTCTGTGCGACCTAGGCGTTGGTGACATCCGCATAAGCGGAGAACATTTTGAACTTCTGTTTGTACAAAAGACCCTAACAGAAGCTCAAAGATTGGTAATTCTAGCATGTTTTCTTCATTGTTCTTCCTAAAACCTGGATGTCGACCCTTTCCCAAGTAGTTGATGTTATAGAGCATGTTAATACCAAGTTGCATCGTCATCAATCTGATAGCTATATTGAAGCTTTCGGTTTGGGTTCACCTTTCAGTTATGCACCTCCTTAGATTTGAGATTGGAAAATGCTTGCTAATCATCAGTTATTAGGTTACACAATGAGCTTTGGTCCTTGGTCATTGAAGTTTATTTCTCTGTACAAGTTCCCAAATAATGAGTTGGTCATTTTTCCTGGCTGGGCTTTTATATTGGCAAGCTTATATCTCATACTGATGATCGCTTGCACAAGTTTAAAGAGAATCCTGTTATGTACCTTGGGAAAGCCTACCATGAGACGTGTACCCTTTTTATAGTCACCATGTGATGTGATTAGTGATTGTAGGTTACCAGAATATTTGTAATAAGGGTATTGGGGTATTGAACTTTAAGGCTAGTGGCTTTTATGCTTACTGTCTAGTTATTCCGATAGACACTTTTGAAGTTCTAAAAACACTAAAGTACTCATGTTGGGCTTTTAACAACATACTAATTGACTTTGGAATGTAAGCTAGAAAGCTTAGAACAATGTTGAGTGGTGGTGGTTAATAAGAGCATATGCTGATAAGAGGGGAAAAAAGTTACTGAGGCAGAATAAGTTGTATGAAAAAAGTTACCATGAGATGCTTGATTTCATGAAGGAATGCAAATATCATAGAGCAATTTGTTAACTCTTGATTTCAAATGCATTGATATTTTTTTCCTGCTTTCCTTCTTACAGCTATGGTTGGCGATGTGAATATATACATGAATGATCTAGACAATTTGCAGATGGCAGAGGTCGAGATAATGATCGCTGAACAAAAAAGGTCAGATTTTATTAATATACATTATAATTACTGATTTGATGTATTACGGCACAATCAACATATTAGAATCCATGATTATTATCAGATATCGTTGCATCTTTATCGATAATAGCATTGTACTAAATTTTGCTAGCTTGAAAAACTTTTAGTATTTGTCTGCAACATGACTTCACGCTGCGTCTCATATTGTTGTTGAGGTGCTAAGGGGACTTGGGCAAACTAATTGAACGAAAAATAGTCCCGATGTTAGTGTCGACCAATTTCGGAACAGTCAATATCGGATATGCCAAAAACAATTCAATACAACCGTATCGCCTGATATTGCGAACCTTGATATAACACCAGGGCGGCCAAGGCGACCGGCCAGGGCCCATAGAATTTGGGGGCCCAAAAAAATTAATTTAAATATATACATATTAGTAATCTTGTATCGAAAATAGAACTAATATATAACATAACCCTCCTTTATCACAAAACAATTGTGGTGTAGTGTTAGTATGTTAAACTTGCATACTAGAGGTCCTAGGTTTAATTCTTGACTGTAACATTTCTTAAAATTTACTTTTAGTTCAATTTTTTATTATTATATATAGGCCCCATTTTAAAAGTTTGCCTAGGGCTCCCATGAACTCAGGACCGGCCCTGTATAACACCATGTTTTTTATTGGTCCATAAGTTTTAAGTTTTATGTATTTTAGATTTTGGCAACAAGAACTTAGGAAACTCATTGACCTAAATGCTTTTGAGACACAAGTATTTGAATCAAATCTGCTACATGGGCAAATTACCAATATATACTATTTAATATGTTGTAACCCCTATTGAGAAACATGTAGTTACGTACATTTTACAATTATGTTTTAGTTGCTAGACATTTTTACATCTTACTATGCAATGGTATCTGTACCAAGCAAAACTGACTCTTTCATTATAGTTTTGGTGCGAACTCTTTGCATTAGCATGCCCCTTAATGAATTCGCACCTCCTTGACCCCTTTATGAATTCGCACCACCTTGTTCTCCCTTATTAGAAAGTCCCATTTGTGTTCGCAACTCCTTGTTCTCCTATATACTGAGACATGCTGCATTGAATAGCTCTTTTATTTTCATATGCAATTTCCTTCTTGTCATTCGTGTATGTGGATCACGTGATACTCTTGGAGTTCACACTTTCCTATATTTTTGCGCATATTATCTATCCTGCATTACTTTTAACTGTATTAGTCTTTTCTTGTAGTCATTATATTCTTCTGCATAATTCATACTAGTGTATAATCAGTTCCATTCTCATCGTTAGGCCCAACTTAGCTATATCTTGTTAAGAGTCGGTCTGAAATAAACTATTTCAACAACTTTGAAGAGTTTAAATGAATAATTTAGCTTTTACATGATTGATTTGATGGTCACTAGGAAAATAGTTACAACAACCACCACAACAACAAAAAAGCCTTTATCCCAATTTTTTGGGGCCGGCTATTCAAATCCTCTTCTTCCATTTGGCTTTATTAAGGGCCATGTTCTCAGTAATGCTAATAAAGATATGTATCAATTGATATTCCAAGCCTTCTGGAGTTGGTAGAGTGAAACACACTTCTTGCTGTAATGTGGCTCGTGTTCAACTACGGAGAGCTACAAGCGCAGTTCGGTGATCGGAGAACAACTGGAGGAGTTGAAACAACGAGATGGGGTTCGAAAGAGCCAAAATGTAGCTGCAACTGCAATTACAAATCGGCATACCGATATATACTATAGGTATACCAGAAAGTATGAATTCGTTCCAGCAAGGTTTGGCATTCCAAAATGTCGAATCAAGCATATCGATGGTAGTACCGGTGCGTTGGGATTGCATCGGGATGATATGGGTTCGGGAAACAGTTCATATCTAAAGCTCATGTTTCCATAGTCCAGATTGCTCCTGGCTTGGTTGAAGCTAGGAGACATAAAAGGGGTTTCTAAAACCCTAGATGGTGGGCTTGAGAGCTTCAGGTGACTGAGCATAAGAAGGCTTGTTTGTGATTGTGCTTGGAAGCCTTAACGGAATCTAAAGGGAAGAAAAACGAGAAAGCTCGTTGGAGATCTCATAAGGGAGGGTTCCACAATACGGTTTTGTTTGTGTAATCGTTGTAAGGTTCTCTCTATTGATTCAATAAGGGAGGGTTTCGCAATACGGTTTTGTTTGTGTAAACCTTGTAAGGTTTTCTCTAAGGGTCTGTTTGGATGGCAGAAAGTGTGCTGCAATGCCACTTTCTGCTGCAATTGGTGGATGATTATTGCAGTTTCAATGTTTGGTTGCGTTTTGTAACTGCAATGTATGTGAAGAATCTCTACCGTAGCAGAGTTATTGTCTCCTACGTTTTTTACCATTACCACTTGCTTCAAAAAATCAGCGTAAGTGTGTGGAAAGTGAAGAGAGAGCACTCTCCTCAGATTAACCCACAAACCACCCGATCCCTGGAGCACCACCGCCGGTACACGACCGCGATCGTAGCTGCACCATCCGATCCCTTGAGCACTTCCAGCGTCGGGATGAGGATGCCCAGTCGTTGGTTGTTGGGAGAGAACGGTGGTCGACGACGGACGTCGTGGCTTTGGCGTTAGTCGGAAGTCGGAGCGTCAGAGGAGGAGTTCTTGGAGTCGGCAGTCGAGGCTGTAATGCCCCGCTCCGCACTGTGTATTATGATGAGTCGTTGACTCGAAGAGTTGCGTTGACCCGATGAAGTATCGATGCGAATCGATGCAAGAGTTACGTTGGCCAAAGGTAAGCTTTGAGTCGATTGGAATCTATGAATCGAATCGATGCAAAGGATAAGTCTCGTTTGAAGCAAGTGCTGATTTTAGTTGATCTGGTGTACAGGCTATGTTTTTACGCTGAACGATAAGAGGTCGGTATTTTGCCTTATTCAGTGAAGTGTTCGCGAAACCAAATCGTGGCCTTGCAACGGATTGTGGCATGGGCACGGTAGGCAAAATCAACCGAGTAGTTCAAAGGAATGGCTAAGTCTGAGAGTTAGCTATGTAACCAAGTTATGGAATCGAGCCGCTCTAGCTAGGCGAAACGATAAGACGTATCGACTTAAGGTGGACGGGTTCTTGACTCTCTCTCCCAATTCCTTCACGTCTAATAAAACATATCATTTTATGCGTAAATTACCATTATGTTAGCGAGCGTGGCTCGGACGATTAAATGTCTTCGTATGTGTCGAACACTAAGGTAGAACATTGAACATTGAACAATTGAAGCGACGTGCATCAAGTGTACGGGTCGCGGTAGGGCGGTGATGGTAGAACATTGAAAGACAATATCGGGATGTGCATCACGTGTACGACTCCGAGAACATTGAACACTAGGTCGAGAACGTTGATTACGGTATTGAGCGTGCCCTCGTGCACGGAAGCTAGGAAATGACCAAGTAACTACGGAATTAGGCTATGTGAATAACTATGAATGGAACGCGTTGAGTATGAGTACGAGATGTCTAAGCCGTTGGGCGTCGTGCATCAATACGGATGTGTTGGGGCATAACACCGAAGGGACTTAAGAAAGAGATGGATATGTTTATGTTTATGGAACGTGAGATTGGTTGGAATGTACGATTTGTATGCTATGGCGCGTATTGCATGGTCAATGGACTCGGATGGCCCGTGCACGGATGCGGCTTCCCTCGGACGGTTACGACCGGGACACCGGGACCGTTCGGCCTAGGAGGGAATTATGTATGGTATTTATGGTGCACATCATTCGGACGGATTGCGACCGTCCAGTGTTGTGATAAGCTATGATATCAGTAAGTTTGGGATCCTTCGGATATTGGGCTAGCAACTCGTATTGAAGCGATCATAGGCTTACACATAAGAGATGACAAATCCATTACGGTACGAAACACCGCGACCTTCATATAGATAGGGCCGGTGGGCCGAGATTAGAGTTGGGTGCAGGCGCAGGGCCTGCTACCCTTATGCATATGGCTAGGTTTATGATTGGTTGCATGAATTGAAGGATTCATTATGTAAAGTCTAACCATTGCAGGCTAAGCAAAACGGGACGGAGATGAGCACGATCATTATGCTTACGTTTATATTATGTCTAACTGTATCTGCTGCAGGAACACGATATGGGACACAATTATATTAAGTTGCTATGTCGAATATTGCCATGAAACTGATCCTAAGGCTAATTAGCAAGATAACCAAATAATGTTGCATGTTCCACGAAATATATTTAGTGTTTGGCTTGGGTGCGAGCGGGTCTTGATCAGTGCGAAGCGATGACGAAAGCACTAATCCCCCACTAGTTTGTCTGCAGGTTCAGGTATGTTCGGCTCGGGGCGGAGCTTGGCTTGGACGTGCCGAGGCATGGAGTCTTTGGCGTTCAAGAGGAGCTACCGCATAGGCGTTCGGACTTGCGACATGGAGATGTTCGGCCGAAGACTACTTGTTGGCTATAAAGAGGCATAATGTATGGAACAATGTAATCCTTTGTGAGCTAGAGAGATCATGAGCGTTGTAGCCAATTGGCATATATGTTGGGCTATTCAGAGCCTTTGTAATCTTCAATTTGTTATCAATAAAAGAGATTCTTATGTTATACTTTGTTTTCTTCCGCTGCTTATGTTATCAATTTGAGATAAACACTATATGAACCTGTTATCTTGCCTTGCACGAGCGCAACTCCAGGCTCGTGCGGCATCACGCCCCAGCGAGGACGATGACTCGGGTGAAATCTAGCGAGGACGAGCGATTTTTCGGATCGGGGCGTGACAAGTTGGTATCAGAGCGGTTCCATCCTCTGGACCGTGTATGAATCTCTTTGACCCTCAGTTGCTTTGCTATTGAATTCAGTTGACTCTAAGTTATTTCCGCAACCGCATGGCTCATGGATCTGCTCGACGCTACATTGGATGTTCCATACAATAAGTCTATATTAAGTGAGTACGTCTGCCACAAGTATGTCGTGACTATCACGCTACCTCCGAGTGCCATCGGAGAGTATTGGTTACACGAAGTACAACGAGTTATGGGATGTTGGTTGCACGAAGTGCAACGAGTTATGAAACGTCGGTTTTCCAAAGTGCAACAAAGTTGCGAGTCGTTGGTCGCACGAAGTGCAACGAATATGGTGATGTTGATTGCATGAAGTGCAATGAGATACGTATTGTTGGTTGCACGCAGTGCGAAAAGATACGTGTTGCTGGTTGCACGAAGTACAACGAATCGAGATATGAGGCGATGCGTGTTATGTGGCTACGAGAATGGTTGTGTCGTTGGTTGCACGGAGTGCAGCAAGTCGTGAATCGTTCGTTGCATCGGTGCAACAAGTCGATATGGTATGATGCGTGTTGTATGGCTATGCGTATGGATAGCAATATGTCGAACGGGATTGTGACCATAAGTATCGAGAGTAAATTGTTGCACGAGTTGCAATGAGCGAGATTGAAAAATCGTGGATGCGAGAATAACGAGTCGAGTTGAGTAGGCGAACTTGTAAGTTGGCCGCATTGAATCGAGTTTCGAAGTAGGCGAACGTATATGTTAGCCGAATGTTGCGGGTGTAATCGATATGATTGCCAAGGTACGGTTAGACTGAATGTATGTCAAACTTGAGCGAACGATAGGGCATGTTGGTCCAGTTGTTGTGCCAACTTGAGTAAGAAGAACGCGAGAGCTGGGATCGGAAAGATCGCCATACGGGATAGTTGATTGGAAGATAGATGTCGGACCTATTCAGAGTGTAAAGTCGAGTAATGACTCGATTTTGAGTGGTATATGCAATACCACTTGTGCGATCAGTGTAGCAATGTGTTGTATCGATAATGATAGGCTCGATTCCTGAGTGGTATATGGAGTACCACTTAGCGATAGCTATGTTAAGCCGGTTGGTGACTTGCGATAGGTTACGTCGAGACGATTGTATTGTTACGATATGTTTGTCCTCAACGGACGGAGTAGTACCGAGACTTGAGTGGGAATGACTTGAGAGAAGTCGATGCAAGTATGCTTCGATGAATTGAGTCGAACAATTATGTGCGAAGTCGTACCTATGGATGATACGTCGGACGAGGATTCGTTAAGTGTAAGTCGAACGATAGGTTGAGCACAGCGAAGGAATGTTACGTTGAGAAAATGGTCGACCCGGTCGAATTTACGTTGAGTAAGTACGAAGACTTATTCGGAACGAGTTGAGTAGGTGCGAAGAAATCGTGCGAACGAATTTGAGTTAGTGCGATAAGTCGGTAGCACGATTTGGAAGTGCGAGTTAGGGATATGAGAATGGATATGTGAATTAGAAATTGTGTTGCAATGATGGTAGTTAGTTACAACTGAATAAATCTTGATGTGTGCAAGACTTGATTCATATTCGAGTTCGGATGATAACAGTGATTGCAACGAATTGGAGCTTATGAGAGACGAAGATGTTCAAGTTATGCATATCGACGATGGTATTGAGGCGTATCAAAGACGATATGCAATAACTCGGGGATACTCTGATCGAATGAACGAAAATTTATGTTGAGCATTGTTGTTGGATGAATAAGATGCAAATTAAGTTGATGGAAATTTGGATGATAACGGTAGGAGTGCTTCGGAGAATTGAGAGTGGATGGATATTATTTGGATGAAAATGAAAGTGTCTGGATTGCTTCGTGGATAACCACTACGTTGACGTTCTTGTCTTGTGCGAGCGCAACACTAGCCTCGCTCATGCGTCACGTCGGATTTGGGGTGATCGTTCCGCGTGAGCGCTGACATGGTGATTCATGTCGCGGGAATGGTCGAACTCGGAAAATCAGGACGTGGCACTCTGTATGCTTCGACTTGTGGTTTGATATGAAGGTGAATTTGAGGATTGTGCGATGAGCCTAGAAGTGTGTCAGGTATTGACCGTGAGTAAATAGACTCGTACTGAGGTAAACAAATATTGCTCGGTTGCAATATTGTTAACGGTAGTGCGTAAGTGATTCGAGTAGTAACGGCGCATCAGTTGTGCGGGGGTAGATAAACTATGGATTGATAAATTTTGTCGGATTGGATAAAGTCCCATAGGAATTGTCGAGAATTGATTTGGCTCCACAATAGGATATAGCATGGTTCGTTGTAACTGTCCCTCGTTAATGATTTTCAATTATCGAGCGTAGTTTCGGGACAGATGACCCTAGAAGACTTGACCGCCAAATCAAGTGAATGTTGAAGTCCCATAGGATGACCCTAAAGAAGTCGCATACGAAATTTTGTCGAGGATAAGGAATGATGTAGTGCATGTTGAGGATAAGTCTAAGCGAGTGAGTATTGTGTTTCGAAAGTTAGCGAGTAGCTTTCGACTAGAACGATATGGTCAGAAAAGGAAAATTATGATCGATCGAATAAGTATGCAAATAGACTTGGTTGGTCGATGATCGAATATATGTTGAGGAACGTACTTAGCATAAGGATGCGGTAAGGCGATTGCAAGAATTCTGCAATGCGCGAGAGCGACGGATAGTAGAACGACCCTAAGAGTTGTGTTGTAGATCGGTTTGAGTAACGGTTAGGCTATGTGTGTTGAGCGCGTTACGAAACGAACTAGTTGGGATTGATTCGAGAATTGAGTAAAGGATTCGTACTCGGACGAGAATAGGAGATGGACGTATCGTAAGAGACCTCGGGTCAGAAAGAATATTGCCTTTGAGCATCGTAGACTCTGTAGTGCCCCGTCCCTACATCGTGCCCCGTACTCAGTCCACGGGGTGCGCGAGAAAGGAACACTGTCGCTATCGATTCGGTCGGGATCGACCGAGTCGATCGAACGGGAACGGTTGAATTAAGATCCATTCCTCGTTATGGAATGTCTTCTTCGGAACCAAGTCCCATATTCAGCGGGTTGCACCTCGAGGATTGACTCTGCGGCTGAGTCGGGAGAGACCTCCCGTTGCTCTGCTTTTCACGCCGCTTGCGTTGGTTTTTGGCTTTGTTTTCTGAATGCGTTTTCGTGAATGTTTTCGATGGTTTTCATGGCTTGCATTTCGAACTCGCATTTCCTATCGAACTCCTTGAATAATGCAGTGTTCTAATCAGTTGCTTGTGCGATTTCAGATAATCGCGTAGGCGACGTCTAGCGCGACCAACAAAGTTCTCTCGTCGGAAGTAAACTCAAAGTGAGTGGCTGACCCTTCTCTTCTCGACCCCCTTCTTAGGTGAATAGGTAGTGTTGATGCGGATGAAAGAATGAATGCAAGGGCACGAACACGATAAAAATGAACAAGTTTCAAAGAGAATGTAGGCTATATCTTCATAACTAAAAAGAATTGTCTTTGCACGGTCATTGGACAACTCGTGCACGAGGAACGTCTTCCTCGAGCGATACCCCGAGACACGGGATCGTTTCGGCCTAGGAGGAAGCAAAAGATAGCTGTGCTCGACGAAAGCAAAAATATGGTTAGTCGGGAGAACTTGCAGCGGGGCTCGCTACCCGCGCTGAAAGGGTCGCCGTCTAACCCAGCTATAGTCCAAAATAGCTTGTGGTGCCAGTGACCTTCACGAACATAAATTGCATACGAAATGATAACAACGAACAGGGAAGAACATGGTAAGTCTCAAAGGCGCAGCGCGGTCCGCCGGGGGTAAGTTCCGACGTAAATTACATTATGCTTGTCATTGCTCGTTTGAAATTCATTAGGATGGTTAGAAACATTCATGAACTAAGTCATATAAACTCTTCAACCAAATGAGAGCTTGGAACTTAAATTTGCCACGCACCAGTACAAAGTGTAATGTACTGATCCTCGCTCTCCACGCAGGTACCCCGAATCCCGAAGGGCGTGCCATTTAAAATCTCAAGGCGGTATGGACACTTTTGAAGCCTCGTCCGTGTAAAGGCTTGTTTCTGAATTCCTTTTGAAGACTCCGCATTCAGTACAAAAGAAGACCAATGGCGGCTCGGCTTCCCTCGATCGCAGGTGGAAAGTGTAACTATTTTGCTTGTAAAAAGGGATGTAATGTATGGAACGACTATCTCATCGGCGTTCGTTTTGTAAGTCGAGTCATGTTGTAGCCCGCGCGGCAATGAATGTAATGATGTCAATGTAAATGAAGTTTTATTATCAATGAAAAAAGTCTACTTTTATTTCAAATATGTTAATCAATTTCTCTGCGTACTCTAACTTGATGTTGTGTTTCGGATGACCTTATGACTACGCCTTGTGCGATCGCAACTTAGGTTCGCACGACATCACGCCCGGGGGACGACTATCGATTCTACGGAATCGGGACGTGACATAATGGTATCAGAGCACGGCTTTTCATCCTTTGACCTCGCATCGATGAGATAAGTTGTTCCATACAATGAGTCCGTAATATTTTGTGACTGATGCGTTTGCCTTCGTATCGCAGAAGTGACGGAACCCACGGCCGAGCGAGAGCAGAGCGCTTCTAGCGGCTCTAGTAGTTCTCGTCGTTCGCGGGGCAGACCTTCTAACGATACCATCGAAAGGATGCTGCGCATGATGGAGGCGCAGCGGAACCAGTCCGAGACCCGACATCAACAGACAGAGGAACGACAGGCCCAGTTCGAAGCTCGCTTCGAAGCTCGCCTCGACGCACATGCTAAACTTCAACAAAAGCAGCTGGATACCCTGCAGCAGATCGTCCAAACAATCGTGGCCAACGGGAATTCTGCGACTGCGCCTACCATCACCGCACCTGCTGCCACCGTACCGGCGATCCAACCCATTGAAGTCGACACGGAGGATCCCGAGCGTCAACCAGCGGCACCGAAAAAGTACAACTTTGAAGTGTCTGAATTCAAGAAGGCATGCCGCACTTCCTTCAGCGGTACCGAAGGCCCTTCCATGGCAATCGACTGGTTGGAAGAGCTGGAAGATCACTTCGAGCTTCTTGGCATTGAAGAATCGAAGCAAGTCGCCTGCACACAACTTCAACTACGGTTGAACGCGCACGACTGGTGGGCCGTGCGCAAGCGAGCGATCCGACCGGACAACAACACCGCGCCGATCTCTTGGGCCACGTTCCGCAAAGCTTTCGAAGTCCAGTACCTTCCGTCAGCCGTTCGTCAAGCGAAGGAAAATGAATTCATGCAGTTGAAGCAAGGGAGCCGGATAGTGGAACAGTATGCCGCAGAATTCAACAAGTTGTCCAAGTTTGCTAGTCAGTTTCTGCCTACTGAAGAGTGCCGTGTGCGACGGTTCGAAGTGGGTCTGCGACACTCTATCGATGCGCATGTCGGGGTCCCGGAGTACAAGACCGTGGGCGAGGCTCTGAATCACGCTCTCCACCTTGAGAACTTGCATCCTTCCGGTGTTGACGACGTTGTGCGCCACTCCAATCACAAACGTCCTAGCTATACGGGAGGCAACAATCACACAGCAAAGCGTCCGAACAACGGAGGCAACCAAGGACAAAGCACTAGGTCTCGTTGCACAAAATGTAATTACATCGGACACGATGCCAGCGAGTGCCGTACCCTGAACATTGACTGTCACTCTTGCGGAAAAAAGGGACACTATGCTAAAGATTGTCGTTCCCGACCGCAACGACAAGATCCGCTGTCACAATCAAATCATCAAAATCGAGGCCCAGTTCCTCGACCTCCTCAGCCCACTCAATCCAACAACCAAGACCGACGCCCCAGCACTTAGGGCCGCGTCTTCGCCCTGACTCGAGACGAGGCGTTTGCTTCCGATACTGTCGTGACAGGTATATTGAACTTCAATAATGTACCTGCTCGTGTGTTATTTGATTCAGGCGCATCGCATACTTTCATATCGGCGGATTTCGCCGCCGAGCACAAATTTCCTATAATATCATTAGATCTCGACCTTAGCGTAAGCACACCTTCGGGCACACCAATTCTCACAAACTTAGCCTGCGCCGGCGGGATTATCTGTATCGGCGGTCAAAAGATCGGTCTGGATGTGATAGTTCTAGACATGAAGGACTTTGACATCATTCTGGGAATGGATTGGCTCGGGCCGTGCAACGCAACCATAGACTGCGCTGAAAAGAAGGTCACATTCCGCATACCTGGAGTGCCTGAATTCTGCTACTCGTGTGGTGAGGCGTCGCCGACCTGCATGGTGATCTCCGCAATATCTGCTCGACGGATGCTGCATTTCGGGTGCGAAAGCTATCTAGCTTCCGTTCGAGACATGCGACAAGATGGTGCAAACGCGGGTCAGACCGACGTTGTGGCAGAATTCCCAGACGTGTTCCCGGACGAGCTACCCGGCATGCCGCCCGATCGAGAAATAGAGTTCACCATCGACACATTCTCCGACACCCGGCCGATCTCGAAGGCTCCGTACAGAATGGCCCCTGCAGAACTGAAGGAACTAAAGGCACAACTACAAGAATTACTCGACATAGGGTTTATCCGTCCGAGTGTCTCGCCGTGGGGTGCGCCCGTGCTATTCGTAAAGAAGAAGGATGGATCGATGCGGCTCTGCATCGACTATCGGGAATTGAATAAAGCCACTGTCCGTAACAAATACCCCCTGCCCCGCATCGACGACTTGTTCGACCAGCTCCAAGGTGCAACAATATTTTCGAAGATTGATCTGCGATCGGGTTATCACCAACTCAAAGTCAAGCCAGATGACGTGCCGAAGTCTGCCTTCCGCGCTCGATATGGCCACTACGAGTTCTTGGTAATGCCGTTCGGTCTGACGAACGCCCCTGCCGTCTTCATGGATCTAATGAATCGGGTGTTCCGTCCGTTCGTTGACAAGTTCGTAGTAGTCTTCATCGACGACATCCTTGTCTACTCGAAGGATCGAACGCAACATGCAGAGCATCTGCGGACGGTACTCCAAACCCTTCGAGAGAATCAGTTGTACGCGAAGATGAGCAAGTGCGAGTTCTGGCTGAACAGCGTCTCATTCCTTGGGCACATCATCTCCGCCGCGGGCATCACAGTCGATCCGAAGAAAGTCGAGGCAGTTGCTGATTGGAAACGGCCCGCATCAGTTAGCGAAATTAGAAGCTTCCTAAGCTTGGCGGGATACTACCGACACTTCGTGAAGGACTTCGCGAAGATCGCATCGCCGTTGACTCGCCTCACCCAGAAAGGAGTCGCATTCAAGTGGTCAGACGACTGTGAAGCTTCCTTCCAGGAGCTCAAACAACTGCTCGTTTCGGCCCCGATACTTGCTCTTCCTGAAGGGACGGAGGAATTTCAAATCTTCAGCGATGCTTCTGGCCAGGGCTTGGGGTGTGTGCTCATGCAGCGGGATAAGGTGATATCTTTTGCTTCCCGGCAGTTGAAGCCGCACGAGAAGAACTACCCCACGCACGACCTAGAACTAGCGGCAATTGTGTTCGCGTTGAAGCTGTGGCGTCACTATCTCTATGGCGTGGCCTGCAGGATTTATACGGACCACAAAAGCCTCAAGTATCTCTTCACCCAGAAAGAACTGAATTTGCGGCAGAGGCGATGGCTCGAACTAATCAAAGACTATGACTTATCAATCGACTACACGCCGGGCAAGGGAAATGTGGTAGCGGATGTGCTGAGCCGGAAGTACTTAGCTTCATTATGCATCAACGATCGACTGCTGCGTGACTTGGAAGGAATGGGCATTGAACTCCGAGTTCGTTTCAGAGACGTGAAACTAGCGCAACTGCGGGTGGAACCGAGCCTACTGGAGAGGATCAAGTCTGCACAGAAGGACGACCCATACCTGGAGAAGATGCGGAAGCTGATATCGACAGGGAAAGCGTCCGACTTTGCAGAGGACGAGTCGGGAGTGTTGCGCGTGAAGGGACGGCTATGCGTACCGGACGACGCAGAACTTAGAAAGGAGATAATGTCGGAGGCGCATTATGCAAAATATTCCTTGCATCCTGGCAGCACCAAGATGTATAAGGACCTTCGCGTTGTCTTTTGGTGGCACGGCATGAAGAGGGACGTAGCGCTCTTTGTGTCACAATGTATGGCCTGTCAGCAAGTCAAAGCTGAGCACCAGCGACCGGGCGGGGAGATGCAGAACCTCGCCATTCCAGAGTGGAAATGGGATCACATCACTATGGACTTCGTTGTTGGCTTGCCGAGGACGCCGCGGGAAAACGACGCCGTCTGGGTCATCGTCGATCGACTAACCAAGTCAGCGCACTTTATTGCCATCAAAGTTACTTGGAGCGTCGACCGCCTTGCTCAGATATACCTTGATGAAATAGATCGGCTGCACGGGGTCCCAGTTTCTATCGTCTCTGATCGGGATGGACGGTTCGTAGCGCGCTTCTGGAGTAGTCTTCATTCAGCACTGGGGACCAAGTTGAAGTTTAGCTCAGCTTATCATCCTCAGACTGACGGCCAAACAGAGCGGGTGAACCAAATCCTCGAAGACATGTTACGACTCTGTGCGATCGACTTGAAGTCAAGTTGGGACGTCCATCTACCGCTGGCCGAGTTTGCATACAACAACAGCTATCAGTCCAGCATCCAAATGGCGCCGTATGAAGCTTTGTACGGCCGGAAGTGCAGATCGCCCATTTACTGGGATGAAGTCGGGGAACGGCAGATACTTGGTCCGGAACTGGTGGAGCAGACCGTGCTGAAGGTCAAGTTAATACGAGAGAGATTGAAGATAGCACAAAGCCGGCAGAAAAGATATGCCGACACGCACCGACGCCCCCTCGAGTTCTCGGAAGGCGACCATGTATTCTTGAAAGTCATGCCCATGCGGGGAGTTTCCAGGTTCGGTGCGAAGGGGAAATTGAGCCAAGATTTGTTGGCCCGTTCGAAATATTGAAGCGAGTCGCCCCGGTAGCTTACCAAATCGCCTTGCCGCCTGCATTGTCAGAGGTACATGACGTCTTCCACGTATCACAATTGCGGAAGTACGTGCATGATCCGAGCCATGTGGTGGATTTGGGTAAGCTGGACCTGAAGGCGGACTTGTCATATGTCGAAGAGCCGGTGCAAATCTTGGAGCGCAAGGATAAACTTCTCCGCAACCGTGCTATTCCCCTCGTCCACGTCCTCTGGAGGAACCATTCGGTCGAAGAGTCGACGTGGGAGCTTGAGTCAGAAATGAAGGAAAAGTTTCCTTCATTGTTCTCGTAGAGGTAGGTTCTATTTTAAGTTTCGAGGACGAAACTTTTTCTTAGTTGGTTATAGTGTAGTGTCCCGTCCCTACATCGTGCCCCGTACTCAGTCCACGGGGTGCGCGAGAAAGGAACACTGGCGCTATCGATTCGGTCGGGACCGATAGGTCGGGATCGACCGAGTCGATCGAACGGGAACGGTTGAATTAAGATCCATTCCAGGTTATGGAATGTCTTCTTCGGAACCAAGTCCTATATTCAGCGGGTTGCACCTCGAGGATTGACTCTGCGGCTGAGTCGGGAGAGACCTCCCGTTGCTCTGCTTTTCACGCCGCTTGCGTTGGTTTTTGGCTTTGTTTTCTGAATGCGTTTTCGTGAATATTTTCGATGGTTTTCATGGCTTGTATTTCGAACTCGCATTTCCTATCGAACTCCTTGAATAATGCAGTGTTCTAATCAGTTGCTTGTGCGATTTCAGGTAATCGCGTAGGCGACGTCTAGCGCGACCAACAAAGTTCTCTCGTCGGAAGTAAACTCAAAGTGAGTGGCAGACCCTTCTCTTCTCGACCCCCTTCTTAGGTGAATCGGTAGTGTTGATGCGGATGAAAGAATGAATGCAAGGGCACGAACACGATAAAAATGAACAAGTTTCAAAGAGAATGTAGGCTATATCTTCATAACTAAAAAGAATTGTCTTTGCACGGTCATTGGACAACTCGTGCACGAGGAACGGCTTCCTCGAGCGATATCCCGAGACACGGGATCGTTTAGGCCTAGGAGGAAGCAAAAGATAGCTGTGCTCGACGAAAGCAAAAATATGGTTAGTCGGGAGAACTTGCAGCGGGGCTCGCTACCCGCGCTGAAAGGGTCGCCGTCTAACCCAGCTATAGTCCAAAATAGCTTGTGGTGCCAGTGACCTTCACGAACATAAATTGCATACGAAATGATAACAACTAACAGGGAAGAACATGGTAAGTCTCAAAGGCGCGGCACGGTCCGCCGGGGGTAAGTTCCGACGTAAATTACATTATGCTTGTCATTGCTCGTTTGAAATTCATTAGGATGGTTAGAAACATTCATGAACTAAGTCATATAAACTCTTCAACCAAATGAGAGCTTGGAACTTAAATTTGCCACGCACCAGTACAAAGTGTAATGTACTGATCCTCGCTCTCCACGCAGGTACCCCGAATCCCGAAGGGCGTGCCACTTAAATTCTCAAGGCGGTGTGGACACTTTTGAAGCCTCGTCCGTGTAAATGCTTGTTTCTGAATTCCTTTTGAAGACTCCGCATTCAGTACAAAAGAAGACCAATGGCAGCTCGGCTTCCCTCGATCGCAGGTGGAAAGTGTAACTGTTTTGCTTGTAAAAAGGGATGTAATGTATGGAACGACTATCTCATCGGCGTTCGTTTTGTAAGTCGAGTCATGTTGTAGCCCGCGCGGCAATGAATGTAATGATGTCAATGTAAATGAAGTTTTATTATCAATGAAAAAAGTCTACTTCTATTTCAAATATGTTAATCAATTTCTCTGCGTACTCTAACTTGATGTTGTGTTTCGGATGACCTTATGATTACGCCTTGTGCGATCGCAACTTAGGTTCGCACGGCATCCCGTCCGGGGGACGACTATCGATTCTACGGAATCGGGGCGTGACAGACTCAAGTGGACCTCTTGTGTCGGGAGAGATTAAGCATGATGTCTGGATAAGTTACCTAGCGGAGGTAGCCCCAGACCCGATGCGTAGATGGTTCGAGAACGTGGATCAGCTTGAGCCTTCTGGAACTCCAGGATTTCTTGCAATAGGGCAACCATTTGGGAGGTGTTTGCTGGTACTGGTGGAGCAACAGGAATGGGTACTTCACCAAGGAAATGCAACTCAATTTGAGAAGAGGTAGGAATCGCCAGTGTAGTGAAAACTTCACTTGATGCATTATGGGGACGGTCAATCAGCTGCGAGGGAATAAACCCTGAACTTGGTTGAGGAGATGGGGTATGATCAGGAGATGACACCTCATCGCCAGCAGGATTGGTCTTGTCAACGGTCATTCTCTGGAAGGTTTAGGATGCAAACATAAGCAAGGTATCCTACCAGTCTATAATCAAACAAAAATATTTATGTATATAATTCGGACCTATGTTGTGACAAATCAATGTTCTAGTGTTCTAATTGTTTCTAGGTATGTTTTCCTAAGTTGTTGGACCTGCATGGGCCACCACTAAAAACATGTCACGACCCGATCCCAAATAATTGGGTCGAACCGGATCATGCCCAGCCTGCACCGTTGTTGAGACGGCGACAGTAAGCTGTTCTATTAGCAGGTAACCACAACAACATCTATATTTGTCACAACTCAATATTCGGAAATTTAAAACTTTATTAAACATTTGAATAATACAACTGGAAAGTAAAACAACTGAAATTAATGCTGAATTCAAATAACAAAATTTCAAAACAACAAAACTGGAAACAGGAAAAATCTAGCTAAGCGTTCGGCTCATCGGCCTCAGGTCCTGCGTCCTCCAAAGGGGACTTTGGCAACACCACGGGGTACAGAACCGGGTCATAATAGCTGTTGTATAAAAGCTCAGCATCCTCAATATCCCCTAAAAATGTTATCTCCAGTCAGGAGGGAGCAAAGTACAATTCATGCTAATTTGACAATTGAAATAATAATAGAATTATGCACTTTTAAACAATTTGAAAATAAACAGTTCTCCAGCAGTAAAAACATTGTGATGTGAATAGGCAATGAATATGACCGGCTTGGGTTGTACAGTTGTATCCTATTGATACGATATGGCTTATCCCCGTGTGTATGAGGGGTAAGCTAATACAGTTCTAAATTATTACTTTGGATGTGGTCATACTCATTACACTACTCCCCCAGTCCCCAAACAATTACAGTAGTTACAGTCAGTGCTCCCAGAGAGAGTTCCGTGTTGCATCGTGGTTTAAATTTGCAATAAAACGATTATTAAATAATTGCAAACTAACACAAAATGTACCTGCCTTTGTTTACGACTGGAAACGGTGTTGGTTCCGGAAAGATGCTAGGTTCGTCTCCGAGATCCTACAGTTGGAGAACTTGACTTAGAACCATTGAAACCAAGCTAGGTGTGCTAGTTGCAATCTCTAGTAGCATGTCCTAGTCAGATTTTAAGTTTGTTTATTTAATGCTAACGGTTTACGACGCGTACTACGTTGGTTCTCATTTAGTTGGATAGCCAGTTTCTGGTTTTACTTGAAAAATTGTCGTTACCGGTTAATTCGCAAAATTTTGTATTTTTTTAATATTATATATATAAAACTACATTTTCTTTCAATGATAAAACGTGGGTTTTGTTAATTATCAATATTTTAATCAAGTTATTTTATCGTGAGAAATCCTTATTAATTTATACAAAATATTTATTAGTCATTTTGTTACGAAGCGCCTAAATACGAAGAAGATAAACCAACCAGAAAATAAAGGAAAAATCAACCAAGAAAATAAATGAAAACCTAGACTACGCAATACAGGGGCACAGCTAACAGAATAGAAATCTGGGCTTATGCCCTTACAAACTTTACATAATTTAAAATAAGAGAAAAATTAGTTAGCTCTGACTAATATCTCGTATTTTAAATACTGAAAACCAAAACAAATAAATAAATTAAATTAAATTAAAACTTAGGAGTCTCAGACTTGGTCCAATCGTCACCGTTAGCTAATGCCTCAACGTCCGGCGAAACCGGTTTCGTTTGCACTTAGCCAGGGCCCATTGACCAATACGGTCGTCGCCCAAAAATCCAAAATAATATTCTTTTCCGAAAAAAACCATTTTAAAATTATATAATTAAATTTTATAGAAAAATCCGGCAGCACTTCCTCTATTTTCGGTCAACCCAAAACTAGGAAGTGTGCCATAATCACCATTTATAAAAAGTCCCAAACCAGGGAGCACCCAGAATTCAACTTCCAAACCATTTTACACCACAATTAAAATTCACAGAATAATTCTCGAATCTCAATCGGAAACCCGCAATATAGTTTCGGGAATTCCCGAAGTGAATTCGGAATCACAACGAATAAAATCCAGAAAACATATTTCGGAAAAATCCGAAATAAACACCGAATATCACAGAACATTTCCGGAAAAATCCGAAGTTACGACGTCGCTAAAAACCGAATTCCCGGGAGGGATTCGGGGACCAATCTCATCATAGACAAACGAAAACGGGACGGGACAGAGGAGTTATACCTTGGGTTGCTCGGCTAGAGCTCTCAGATGCAAATTAAAGAAATAATAGAGATCCGAGCAGCAACGTAAACCCGGGACAGCGTCCGAAATCGGAAACCAGCTTCTGCCCAAGAACGGGAAGCCGCGGGAAAGTGCAGAACTTCCAGGGAAGTAGCCAGGAGATACGGAGTGCTGGAACAGAGCGGGGTCGCCTAGGGCACAGCGCGGGGCCAGCGGCGTGCGCTGGTGGCGGCCGAGAGGGGCGCCGCGGAAGGCTGGCCGCGAGCTGCGGGGCCGGTCGGGGCTCCGATGGACGGGCGCGCCGGATCGGGGCGAGCGCCAGGTGGGCGCTGGGGTCGGCGGACGCGGGCGGTCGCGGGGAGCCGCGGGCGGAGAGGGCCGCGGGCGGAGGTGGCCGCGGGCGGCCGGGAGGATGTCGGGGCGGCGCGCGGGTTGGCCGGGAGTCGGCCGGAGGGGAGGCGCTGGGCGGATCGGGGTCCGGCGGGTCGGCGCGGATGGCCGGGAGGGAACTCGGGGATGGTTTGTGAGTGGGGAGTTTGCTCTGGAGTTGGGAGGAGGTTTGGGAGAGGGGAGTATGAGAAAAGGAGACTTTGAGTGGTGGGGAGTTTTGTGGGGTGTGGGAAGTTGCTGTTTGGGAGTGGTGTTGGTGAACGTGTGTTTAAATGGGAGAGTGGCTGAGGAAAATATGGAGGGGGAAAGGATGGGAGTGAGAGAAGGAGAGGGAAATGAGGGGGAGAGGGGAGATGCTGGTCCAACGGGTGGACCAGCACATGGGAAATATATATATATATATATATATATATATATATATATATATATATATATATATATATTTTAAAAGAAATCAGGATTTTTCAAATAAAATGGAATGGGTTCCAAATGGGTTTCGGGAAGTTGGGTTCGAACTGGTCCAGGCTCGGGTCAGGCAAACAAAAACCGAATTATTATTTTGAAAATAATTTCGAACCCACAATATATATTAATAATAGTAATAATATTAAATAATAATAAATAACATATCAAAACTGGGTTTCACAATCTTCCCTCCTTAGAAAATTTCGTCCTCGAAATTAAAGGCAGGGTTAGGAGTAAACTCAAATTAAACATGTACGGGTACTACGTCCGTAACTCAGGTCCAACAATAAGAATTTTCAAGGCAGTCGTGGATGAGACGGTTTAGGGACAAGTTTCATTTATGATATCATCCATGCAGAAAAATACAAAAGCGAACCAAAGTACACGAGGTTGATCAGACCATCATGCACCGGTCCTGATTCGACAATATATTAGTGGGTGCATCCAATAAAATACTGTCATGATCAAGCTTGATAAAGAAATAGCTTGCAAAACTAGGCTAACTTAGCAGCATCAGTCAAGTTTAGAACGAAAGAATAAGTAATAGGAGTTATGTGATGGCTCAAATTTTCTGATCTTCTTCTCACCTCTGACTACGCTTGCTACTGGTTTCTCTGGCACTGAAAGGTTGAGTCCAATCTTCAGCTCTGAATTATCCAAAATGTGACTCGGATCCGGAATGTAGCGTCTGAGCTGTGATACGTAGAAGACGTTGTGCACACTCTCAAGATTAGCTGGTAGAGCTAACCGGTACGCTACTTTTCCAACTCGTCTTAAAACTTCAAATGGCCTGATGTACCTGGCCTCAATTTCCCAGCTCCGTCAAAACTGATCATTCCTCTGGTAGAAGAAAACTTCACAGAAACGCTATCTCCTTCTTCAAACTCCACTGGTCGACGATTACTATCAACCCAATGCTTCTGCCTGTCTTGGGCAATCCTGAGCTTACATTCACCTTCTCTACTGCGTCAGTCTCCATCTCTGGACCCAGCAGTACTCTTTCTCCTACGTCGTCCCATGCAAGTGGTGTACGGCAACGACGTCCATAGAGAGCTTCAAATGGGGTCATACCAATGCTGGCTTGGTAGCTGTTGTTGTAAGAGAACTTTACCAAGTGCAAATGATCTTCCCAAGACCCTCCAAACTCCAAAACGCAAAATCTCGGCATGTCTTCAGGCGTCTGGATTGTCCTCTCTGATTGTCCATCTGTCTGGGAGTGATAGGCAGTGCTGAACTTCAATTGTGTTTCCAAACTGTCATGCAAACTCTTCCAAAAGTGAGAGGTAAATCTAGTATCTCTGTCAGACACAATACTTACCGGAACTCCATGAATCCGGTACAGTGCTGCCAACTTCTCGGTGGATAGACCAACCTTGAAGGGGATAAAGTGAGCTGACTTCGTCAGTCGGTCCACGATTACCCAAATGGCATCCTTCCCTCCTTGGGATCGAGGCAGTCCCGACACAAAATCCATTGTTATGTGCTCCCATTTTCACTCCGGGATGTCAAGTGGCTGCAATAGTCCTGCTGGTCTCTGTCTGCTAGCTTTTACTTGTTGACAAATTAAACATCTAGCCACATACCTGGATACATCCTTCTTCATTCCGTACCACCACACTATAGTTCGCATATCCCGATACATTTTGTTGGCTCCAGGATGTATGGAATGCTGCGACTGGTGCGCTTCCTTCATCAGCTCGTTCCTCAGTTCGCCAGTTGCTACGCAGAGCCTCATACCATTCTTCAGTGCTCCATCGCTGGCGATTGAGAAACCCTCAAGTGTTCCTGCCAACACTTAATCTCTAAGTTTGCAAAGTGTCTCGTCTTGAAACTGCGTCTCCTTGATTTTGTCCATCAGACTCGAGCTCACTTGCAACTTCATCAACAATGAATAAGCATCCAGCTCCTTCCTTCCAGGCAGTATAATCTCCAGTCCAAGCTTCTCGATGTCCTCTAGCAGGTGCCGCTCCTTGGTCAAAAACATTGCCATAGGGTATCGACTAAGTGCATCTGCGACCACATTAGCCTTACCCGGGTGGTACTGTAGATCGATGTCAAAATCCTTCATCAGCTCCAGCCATCTTCTTTGCCTCATGTTCAGCTCCTTCTGAGTGAAAACATACTTCAGACTTTTGTGGTCTATATATATTTTCACTCTCTCTCCATATAGATAATGCTTCCATAGCTTCAAAGCAAAGATGACTGCCGCAAGCTCCAGATCATGTGTGGGATAGTTCTTCTCATGAGTCCGTAATTGCCTAGATGCATAAGCAATCACTTTTCCATGTTGTTGAAGAACGCAACCCAGTCCTTTACCTGAGGCATCACTGTAGATTGAGAAACCACCAATTCCTGCGGGTAGCGCAAGGATTGGTGTAGTGGTAAGTCTCTTCTTCAGCTCCTCAAATGATGCCTGGCAATCCTTCGTCCAGATGAACTCTTCATTCTTCCGAGTGAGCTTCGTCATCGGCTCAGCAATTCTGGCAAAATCCTTCACGAACTTCCGGTAGTAGCCAGCCAAGCCCAAGAAACTCCTGATTTCAGCAACTGAGCTTGGGGTAGACCACTTCTCAACAACGGTTATCTTCTTCGGATCCACCGAAATTCCTTCTCCTGTGACAACATGGCCAAGAAAATTCACCTTGTCTAGAAAGAATTCACATTTGGAAAGCTTATCATACAGCTTCTCCTTCCTCAAAGTTTCCAGAACTTTCCTGAGGTGCTCTTCGTGCTCCTCTTCCGTCTTTGAATAGATCAGAATGTCATCGATGAAGACAACGACAATTTGATCTAGGTATTCATGGAAAACCTTGTTCATAAGGTTCATGAACACCGCAGGAGCATTCGTCAGTCCAAACGACATGACCAAGAATTCAAACTGACCATACTTGGTGTTGAATGCCGTCTTGGGAATACCTTCCTTCCTGACCCTGATATGATGGTAGCCAGATCTAAGATCAATTTTCGAAAACACCTTGGCTCCGCTCAATTGATCAAATAGATCATCGATCCGGGGCAGAGGGTACTTGTTCTTGATGGTGATATTGTTCAGCGCCCGATAGTCGATGCACATCCGTACTGTTCCGTCCTTCTTGGACACAAACAAGACAGGTGCTCCGCAGGGTGAAGCTCCGTCTCGAATGAATCCCAGAGCCTTCAGTTCATTGATCTGGTCCTTCATCTCCTTGGCCTCCTTCGGATTGACTCTGTAGCATCCCTTAGAAAATAGGGGGAAAGCCGGGGACTAGGTCAATGGTGAACTCTATGTCTCGATCTGGGGGGGTAATCCGGGAAGACTATCAGGGAAGACATCTACCATAAAGGTGTAACTAAGAATTTTATTCATGTGGAGAATTACAACAAAAATTCTCATGATTGATCTAAGGACATCATGTTACAACTTCTTATAACAATAGATAATGCTATTCAGCAGTCCTAGGTACTATTCTTCATGGTTCTGGCTCTTGCATGAGCAGTCTCCAACTGCTTCATCTTCTATGAACCTCGAGTCTGCATCATGCCTTATTGTAGGAGGCAAGGTCTGCTGGATAGGAAGAGAGTCCCTAGGTTGTGGCCTAACAGGTGTTGCTGGGATATGTGCTCTGGTTTGATGGAAAGATAAGGGGCAGTCCTTTACCCGATGTTCAGCAGATCCACATGCCAAACATTTCTCCAATCTCTTGCGACAAATATTGGCTTGGTGACCAAGCCTTTTATAGTAGTCACAAACCAATAGCTTCTTACGATATGACTGCCGGATAGGGCTCAAATATCTTCTAGATTCAGGGGTATCCCTCCTAGGACGAGGTTCCGCTCCAACTTGGTTTAAGATAGCTAAGGCTACATCATTGACGTTCTTCATGACTTCTCTCGTGATATTCATCTGTTCCTGCTGGGCTTCAGCTTGAGCCTTCTGGAACTCTAGGATTTCTTGAAATAGGGCAACCATTTGTGAGGTGTTTGCTGGTACTGGTGGAGCAACAGGAATGGGTACTTCACCAAGGAAATGCAACTCAGTTTGAGAAGAGGTAGGAATCGCCAGTGTAGTGAAAACTTCACTGGATGCATTATGGGGACGGTCAATCAGCTGCGAGGGAATAAACCTTGAACTTGGTTGAGGAGATGGGGTATGATCCGGAGATGACACCTCATCGCCAGCAGGATTGGTCTTGTCAACGGTCATTCTCTGGAAGGTTTAGGATGCAAACATAAGCAAGGTATCCTACCAGTCTATAATCAAACAAAATATTTATGTATATAATTCGGACCTATGTTGTGACAAATCAATGTTCTAGTGTTCTAATTATTTCTAGGTATGTTTTCCTAAGTTGTTGGACCTGCATGGGCCACCACTAAAAACATGTCACGATCCGATCCCAAATAATTGGGTCGAACCGGATCATGTCCAACCTGCACCGTTGTTGAGACGGCGGTAGTAAGCTGTTCTATTAGCAGGTAACCACACCAACATCTATATTTGTCACAACTTAGTATTCGGGAATTTAAAACTTTATTAAACATTTAAATAATACAACTGGAAAGTAAAACAACTGAAATTAATGCTGAATTCAAATAACAAAATTTCAAAACAACAAAACTGGAAACAGGAAAAATCTAGCTAAGCGTTCGGCTCATCGGCCTCAGGTCCTGCGTCCTCCAAAGGGGACTCCGGCAACACCACGGGGTACAGAACCGGATCATAATAGCTGTTGTATAACAGCTCAGCATCCTCAATATCCCCTAAAAATGTTATCTCCAGTCAGGAGGGAGCAAAGTACAATTCATGCTAATTTGACAATTGAAATAATAATAGAATCATGTACTTTTAAACAATTTGAAAATAAACAGTTCTCCAGCGGTAAAAACATTGTGATGTGAATAGGCAATGAATATGACCGGCTTGGGTTGTACAGTTGTATCCTATTGATACGATATGGCTTATCCCCGTGTGTATGAGGGGTAAGCTAATACAGTTCTAAATTATTACTTTGGATGTGGTCATACTCATTACACTACTCCTCCAGTCCCCAAACAGTTATAGTAGTTACAGTAGTTACAGTCAGTGCTCTCAGAGAGAGTTCCGTGTTGCATCGTAGTTTAAATTTGCAATAAAACGATTATTAAATAATTGCAAACTAACACAAAATGTACTTGCCTTTGTTTACGACTGGAAACGGTGTTGGTTCCGGGAAGATGCTAGGTTCGTCTCCGAGATCCTACAGTTGGAGAACTCGACTTAGAACCATTGAAACCAAGCTAGGTGTGCTAGTTGCAATCTCTAGTAGCAGGTCCTAGTCAGATTTTAAGTTGTTTATTTAATGCTAACGGTTTACGACGCGTACTACGTTGGTTCTCATTTAGTTGGATAGCCAGTTTCTGGTTTTACTTGAAAAATTGTCGTTACCGGTTAATTCGCAAAACTTTGTATTTTTTTAATATTATATATATAAAACTACATTTTCTTTCAATGATAAAACGTGGGTTTTGTTAATTATCAATATTTTAATCAAGTTATTTTATCGTGAGAAATCCTTATTAATTTATACAAAATATTTATTAGTCATTTTGTTACGAAGCGCCTAAATACGAAGAAGATAAACCAATCAGAAAATAAAGAAAAAATCAACCAAGAAAATAAATAAAACCTAGACTACGCAATACAGGGGCACAGCTAACAGAATAGAAATCTGGGCTTATGCCCTTACAAACTTTACATAAATTAAAATAAGAGAAAAATTAGTTAGCTCTGACTAATATCTCGTATTTTAAATACTGAAAACCAAAACAAATAAATAAATTAAATTAAATTAAAACTTAGGAGTCTCAGACTTGGTCCAATCGTCACCGTTAGCTAATGCCTCAACGTCCGGCGAAACCGGTTTCGTTTGCACTTAGCCAGGGCCCATTGACCAATACGGTCGTCGCCCAAAAATCCAAAATAATATTCTTTTCCGAAAAACCATTTTAAAATTATATAATTAAATTTTATAGAAAAATTCGGCAGCACTTCCACTATTTTCGGTCAACCCAAAACTGGAAAGTGTACCATAATCACCATTTATAAAAAGTCCCAAACCAGGGAACACCCAGAATTCAACTTCCAAACCATTTTACACCACAATTAAAATTCACAGAATAATTCTCGAATCTCAATCGAAAACCCGCAATATAGTTTCGGGAATTCCCGAACTGAATTCGGAATCACAACGAATAAAATCCAGAAAACATATTTCGGAAAAATCCGAAATAAACACCGAATATCACAGAACATTTCCGGAAAAATCCGAAGTTACGACGTCGCTAAAAACCGAATTCCCGGGAGGGATTCGGGGACCAATCTCATCATAGACAAATGAAAACGGGACGGGACAGAGGAGTTATACCTTGGGTTGCTCGGCTAGAGCTCTCAGATGCAAATTAAAGAAATAATAGAGATCCGAGCAGCAACGTAAACCCGGGACAGCGTCCGAAATCGGAAACCAGCTTCTGCCCAAGAACGGGAAGCCGCGGGAAAGTGCAGAACTTCCAGGGAAGTAGCCAGGAGATACGGAGTGCAGGAACAGAGCGGGGTCGCCTAGGGCACGACGCGGGGCCAGCGGCGTGCGCTGGTGGCGGCCAAGAGGGGCGCCGCGGAAGGCTGGCCGCTAGCTGGGGCCGGTCGGGGCCGATGGACGGGCGCCGGATCGGGGGCGAGCGCCGGGTGGCGTGGGGGGTCGGCGGACGCGGGCGGTTGCGGGGAGCCGCGGGCGGAGAGGGCGCGGGCGGGTGGCCGCGGGCGGCCGGGAGGATGTCGGGGCGGCGCGCGGGTTGGCCGGGAGTCGGCCGGAGGGAGGCGCTGGGCGGATCGGGGTCCGACGGGTCGGCGGGATGGCGGGGGCTCGGGGAGGGTTGTGGTGGGGAGTTTGCTCTGGAGTTGGGA
>JANAVB010031099.1:0-20405 GCA_029216955.1 Iris pallida
CCCTTTTCAGGTTGTCAAACTTGGTTACAATTGAACTGAAAAACTAAAATTTACTAAAAGCATGGCATAAAGGATATAAACTCTTATTAGTTTGTTGACTGATATTGCTAGTTCACTTGGTTATGTTTTAACATGTTTTTGTTGGCTTTAATAGTTATTTGCTTTTATTTTTTGCATTACTAATTTATTTATTTTTTGTATATATATAGGTTCCCGGACTGCCAGGGTTCGTCTGGCTGCTTCGGTCTGGCATGTATGGCGGGAACGAAACCGTCGGATATTCGAGGACTGGTTACACCTCTGGTGGGCATGCTTCATAACATCAAATTTGATGTTAATGTTATGAGGCCTTGATGAGTGGGAGTCCCACTCTGATTGTATGTTTTACGATTACTGTTGCTTTGGAATAAAATTTACCTTTTTTCCATATATATTATATATATATTATATATATATATATATAATATATATATTTGCATATCATTTCGCTCGGACGTGTGCGCTTTGCGCCTCGAACGATATGGACCCGTTGCGCCTCTAGTGTGCCTTACGCCTTTGACTACCTTGATTTAAACCACTACAATCCTGAAATGGCCGAAACTAACCCTCATCGTAACTGTCCCAAAAGATACCATAATGAAATTTTCAACCTCGGACAAACCTTCATTTAATGTTTTATTGATATGGTACAAGCATAGGCGGATCCACATGCAAAATAGTGGGGCCCTTAAGCCTCCATTGGTTTTTGGGCAAATAGTTTGTAGGTATTTTTCCAAATTTTTTCTCTCACACACATATATATGGCCCCCAGTTATGGTCATTGTTAAGGTAGTTAAGAGTATTTTTTTGGCTCTTGAGTTAGAGTCCTCACACATTTGAAATGGATTCTTTTTCCTAAGCCCCACTTACTTTTTTCTCCGAGCTCCTACTCTCTAAACTTCCTTGGATCCACCACTGGGTACAATGGCACATCAATTTTGAAAACTAGGATACAATATGGTACTATACTAATATAAAGATATAGATTAAGCATGTACCTTAGTGTTTGTTTATATTAAACAAAAAGAAAGAAAGATATGAACGAATGAATAGATAAAATGAAAGATTTAAAAACACATTTAATTTTGTTTCACTAGAAAATAACGAATAGTAGGAGCTATTCACCATAAGAAAGAGATAAGAGATGCTTATCAAAAAGAAAGAACACTATGATATAAGTGCATTTATATTTCATATCTTCCAAGCATCGTTTCAGCATCTCACTATTCTTATGTTTTTATTCTTCTTAACTCACTGATAGACCATAGATGCTGTGCGTTAGTGTTTTAAAACCTTAGATACGATGGTAAGTGTACCCAACACCAATCCTGAACTATAGGAGAATCCGAATCCAATTTGATGTGGGTACAGAAGCTCTGCTGAAGTATCCTTGCAACATAGATTTATAACAATGATTGTGTTCGAACAGACAAGTGTCTTGACTTGGGGATGTGAAGGATGACCTCTTAATTAAGATTTATATATTTGTCTTTCTGCGAATTGCAAGGGCTTCATGATGTACAACTTTTTCTGACCACTGGGTGTTTCTTGGTTCCTTCTGTTCACAACAGTACAATACTTCTAACTATGTTCCGTTCCCGATTTAAATGCTGAGATCTAGTTCAAGATACTGAGCTATACTATAAACCCTTAGCCAGTAAACTGTACAGCCCCTAATGTTCCAAACCAAAGACCTCCAATTGGAGGTTTGAAGCTGCCTGGATGATCCTTTTTGAACTTTGTTGAATCATGGATATGATGATCCTGCCCTCGAACAGTTTTCTACTATGAATAATTATTAAATAACTATTCCAAGAACTCAACTCAACCTTTTTGATAGTATAAATACAACCATAAGGAAGAATGTTAATGTATGGAATATTTTAACAAAAATATTTGTCAATCCCATTGACGACGACTTTTATCTGTACAGTAACCCATTATGCTGAGGTTAATAGTAAAGTTTTTTGAATACCTACTATTACCTACATTTCATTTTATTACAGTTCACAACTTTATATTACCATTGATGCCATACTAGCTGACTAGATGTATTTCTTGAGATAAATGAATGTTTTTGGATATGTTTCAAACTCGTGGGTAGCATTGGGTGAGTGTGGGAGAAATCTTGAGTTAGTTTTGGTAATTTTCTCGTGGTTGTTCACATGCTGACCTTAAATTTTTAATGGTGTATTTCTAGGAAAGAAGGATTGGTAGCTCTTGTTGACTACAATGAGAAGAAAATGTTTGAGGTTAAGTTGAAAGAGATGAAATCTGCACTGACAACCCAGATTGCAGAAGAGACAGATATATCAGAAGTCATAGAGACTGTGAAACAACGAGTTAAAGATACTAAGATTCCTGATATTGAAGTTGTACGCATTTTATGGGATGTCTTAATGGATGCTGTTCAGTGGTCTGGGAAGAACCAGCAGCAGAATGCGAACTCTGCGCTTCGTCTAGGCTATCTTCCTCTGAAGTAATACAACTGCTTTTTGGTTTCTAAAAAATATTTTTTTCTTCAGAAGATTTTCTGTGTTAATATCTAGAATTTAATTTGCCTGTAGGTTCATAAAATGTTGCTTGACATAGGATGCATGCATGAAATGTCTGTTTATTTTGTCCGTTTATATTTCCTCCTATTAGTACATATCAGAGTTCAGATCTATTGTTGAATTCTCAGATACATAATCCCTAAAATGTTATTGGTAATGGAAAAGTTAATTTATTGTTTAAATGTCACCCATTGTTTTACATGGATTATGATTTCTTGTGCAAGTCGTCATCGAGTTACTTTTCCCACATTACATTCATTGTTTTACTGGATGGTGAACATTATTTTGTAGTGCTACCTGGGTAACCTTTGGCATGCTTGCAGAGTTATATTAGAGACTGGTTTCATAGCTTGTATCTAGTTTACTTGCCCTTTTAGACTTGCTCGTATAGAAGTCATACTCGATATTTTTTCTTTTTCTATATGGGCTGCAAGTTGTAAAAGTCGCTATGCTCTAGCCAGTTGGCACCGTGCTCCTAGATTGCCTAGGCGGCCTAGTTCTAGGCGGCCCAAACAAAAGAAAACCGGAAATCCTGCTAAAACCCAAAAACCTGCATAGTCGGGCGGCACTAGGCGGACATCGGGCTGGCATTGGGTGCCTAGGCGCCGACTAGAACCGATTTTTAGAACACTGATGGGCTTTGTTTGACAAACCATAGACGAATAAAAATTATTGACATGCTCACGTTTTCATGCAATATCTATGTGAAATAGGTGAAAGCTTGGGCTGAACTTTTGAATGCATTTTGTATAAGTAGAAAGCTAGAGCTTGAACTCATGTACAAAGTCCAGATACAATGCTATGAGGATGCCAAACTGATGAAGTTATTCCCCGAGATTGTGAGGTCTCTTTATGATCAAGATGTGCTTGCTGAAGACACCGTTCTTCTTTGGTACCGCAAAGGTGCAAACCCAAAGGGAAGGTATGTTCTATATTTTGCTTTTGCAGCTACTTTCTTTTATTTTTCTGTAAATTGGTAGAAGAATTGTTGTTCTGTGACAGATGAAGAAGAATTAATAATTAGTAACATTAGCACTTACCTGTCATTCAGATGCAAAGCAGCAGCTTGTGGTAGTAGCAAGTTGTCCATTAAGACCTTGCTGAATGCATAATATCTTAGCCAATACTAATAAGATTGAACTTGTCAAATATTATGTGTCCTGAAATATTTTAATTTAGGCTACAGAAGGTAGTCCCGTTTAGCATGGATACGTCTATTGGATATGGTCAAGTACACACATACACAACTAGCAAAAAACCCATGCACTGCATGGTTATATAATATAACAATCTAAACTTTATTTTTCATTTGTACCTAAACATATATTACCTATATTATGCCTTGCACATTTGTGTAATGTAATTAGGCGTACCTAATCATATAATCTTATATGCCTTATGTAATGTAATTTAGGCCTATCAGTTGAATCATGCAGTACTTTAAATTATTTGTTGGCTAAGAAAGTTATACTACAATTTCAAGATAGATCCAACTCCTAGTTACATAAATCTTATTCGGATGTAAATTTAAAATTTGAGATTTGGATAAATCTAGGATCATTCAATATCTTGTTAAGGTACGTGTTAAGCTCCACAATAGGAGGATTGCAAAATTTTAAATTTCATTAAATTTGGATAAATAAACTAAGCTAGGTTGTCAACTTGCTTATCATAACATACAATAACTTTAGGAGTTTATTATGTCTATACTTTTAAATCCATATAGGAACATAATTCAATATAATTTGTTTTTTGAAAGGGGAATATAATTTTTATTATTTCATCTTTACAATTCTATCTAGTTCCAGAATTCACATTCATAAGTATACATTACATGACTCAAATAAAAAACCGATACTTCCTATCAGCCCTATGTATCGTATTGAATCAACTAATACGTAACAAAATGGTACTATATATCGTATCATATCATATGATACATGTCATATATCGCATGATACTAAAAACATAGCTTATAATCTTGCAACGATATCATATTAAGATGAAGGTTAAGCTTCAGATTTTTTGTGTTGAAGCATAATAGTTGGAATAGTATAATTTTTTAATTTAATATATTAAATTCATGAGTTTTGGGTACACTTACCATCATGTAACCATATTTTATTAAATATAGATTAAGCTCCACAATAGTAATAATATAAAATTAAAATTTTTGATTCAGATTTACTTACAATTATGCACGTCTTATTATTATGCATTGATTTTTATAACTCGAACATGTGGCACAATGTGGTGCGAGCAACCCCTCCAAAATTGCTTTAAATTCACAAAATCTTCTCCAAACATAATACCTGCTCCGTGACTACTTTCCCGCATATGCGTGTATGTTTGGCATCAACATGAAGGTTGGCGTCAAGTTGACAACGTATCATTATTTTGTTAATTCCTTAGTGGAGCTTATTTTGTTAATTTTAGTGGAGCTTTTCCATGCTCTATTGACTCCATTCTAACAGGAGAAGACTTATATGTCGATGATAAATGATCGAGAGACCACATGCTTTGATTCGATGCAGAACATGGCGTCGACCATATCCCATATACGAATCTTGTACAATGTTCTAATTGTCGGGTTTGTGCTGGATTGCCCCCTATTTCCGCTAGCTTATATTGCACACATACGACAAAATGGTCCCCATATCAGTATCGTGTCCGTACCCATATTTGTGCAACATAGGTGACTATATTACATATTTGAAAATACCCCTGTACCCGCAACATAGCCGCTAGCTCCTGTACTGCTTGTATTCAAGGTTCTAAACACGGTAGGTGGGTATGCGGCAGAGGGTCCCCTACCGTCTAAGCAGCCTAGGCGGTTAATACATTTGGGACACTTTTACTATTTTACCACTTTCTTTGTATAATATGCATTTTAAAGGGTATTTTGCATAACTAAGTTGTATAACAAAGATTTATGAAGTTTTAGTCTTGTAAAATTGAACCCTAGGTCTATAATGCTTGCAAAAATTGTTTTGCTAAAACATCTAGTTAGGTATTGCTCCGCCTAGGCGCCCGCCTACGCCGCCTTACCTTTGCCTACACCGTCAACCATCCTCGGCCGCCTACTCCACCGCCTACAACAAAAGCGGTGCGGAGAGCGACCGTCTAGCGCTTGGGCGGCCGCCTCGACTGTCATTTAGAACATTGCTTGTATTATGTGTTCAAAAGAAGTTCAATAGATAAACATAGAAATATTGTATTAAAGAAGTAAGAAAAGGAGATGTGTGTGGTGTTAAATGGTTCCTTGGCATGCTTTTGTATTTAAATTGCGGATATTAGGCGTTTTGATAATAGAACATCTTCAGAACTATATGGAAATGTAGGAATGTTACGACTGAAATCTGACCTAGGTTGCATAGACACGAACAAGGATTCAGATACATACATGATAGGGATACGATACACATCATTTTTTTGAAAATTTTGGGATACGGTTACATCATGGGTACGGTTATATATACACATGAAAACATACTTCTATACATATTTTATGTACATCTTAATAATATCTATATTAAGCATATTTTAGTTAATAATTAGGTTCCAAATGGTCTAGAAAATGATTCAATGCAAAGAAATGTTACTTTTCATATCTCAATTATATTTGGCATTATCTCAATTATATTTGGCATGATCACAAAGTCAAAGTTAATTTCAACTATGTGTTGGCCCTCTTGGGAGCCTAGACATGGGGAGCCATATCCGATAGGAGTGTCAAAGAAGTACCCTGCCCAACACGTGTCAGGATACCACCTGATACAGTCCTCCCAAGGAGCATGCATGAGCCATGTTGCACGGATATGGGAAAATGGCATCCGTATCCATATTGTGCCGGTACCTGTTTTCTTATCCGTATTCATGCAACATAGGGGATTATATACCCTATGTTACTTTCTCATATATCAATTACTTATTTGAAAATGTCCATATTCTGTATCCCTATCGTGTCCTTACCCGTATCTGTGTTTGTGTTAGTACAACATACTCAGGAAAAAAAATTGAACTTATTTAATATGTAGCTCTTATAGCTAGATACGGAGGTTCTTGTTTCTTGGCTCCTTGTACCTGAAGATGGTTTGGATTTTCTTATTTCTATGGGTTCTTTAGTTCTCTGATGTCCTACACAGATTAGTTACTGTATGGATAACATTGGAACATTAAGAAATGAAAGGTCCTCATCTCGTCATTAGCTGTACAAAACCTTCTTCGTAACAGCAAATATTGATATTAGTGCTTTGCATTCTTGAAATGAAAAGTGCATAAGCATTGAAGTGCACTCTAAAATCTTCTGTGATTTTCCAAAAAAGGTAGGTTAGTGAATATGGTTTATTAACCATTATTGCAATTGGTATTTGTATGTCCACATGGACAATGCACACAACATAACACAATTACGTGAGCCTAAGGCTATATATTAAGACTAGTTTATCGTTTGAAAATATGTATGAAGTGTTTCTTATGAAGATCTGTCAAATACTATTCTGTGAATTCAGATTCTAAGTGATCCAAATAATTGAATCTGCATAATGTATTTAGGTATCTATATAATTTTGACTTAATGTTGATTGGGATTGTCCATTCTATGTAGTGGGGAAAATTCTGTTCGGTTTCCACTTACCTTGGATTTCTAATAGCAATGTTCTGAGATATTTACTCTGATAATTTTTATTTCTAGAAAAAAAAAGCTGATGTGACAGCATAAGTATTAACGCACATCTTTTACTTAAAAAAGATGTAGAAGTCTATCTGGCATATTGCACAAACATACATCGTGAAAAGGTTATGATGGTAAAAAGAGATTCTTTATTCGTTGACTATTCTTTAAGAATCTGTCAAAAGAATTTTGTGAATTATTGAGTTATTCTAATTTTTGCAAATGGTCTTTATGTGCACCAGCTTAGAATGAAGATTTTATTCGCAGATGATATACTGAGGTTGTACTTGGTACTAAATGCCATGTAGTGCATTGCACTGCAACTGCTTGTATATTTATATTTGATGGTAAGGGACATCTCTAGTATTTGGAAGTAAAGATCGTTGAATGTTGCATATTCAGAGAGGATCATAGAAATAATCTAGGATGACTTCAAAATATCTGAATGCTAGAGATGGTTCTTTTAATAAGCAAGGCTTAAATGGCTGTTTCTCCATGGTGATGGTTGCCTTCAGAAGGTCAAATCTGTGTCATAAAACTTTTTCGTAACCCCATTGCATCATCTTTATCTAAGCACATACCAGAATAAGTTTTCCTATCACAGTGAATTTCTTACCTAAAGCACATGATTATGGTTCATCCATGCAATTGTTTAAGCAAGTTTTCACTTGGGCGGTTCACGTAGCCCAGTTGTGGATAGCTTAAATGTACATGCTTTCTGCATGTCACTGTTTTCTACCCTTAGCTATAAACGAAGCCTACATTGTTAAATGACTTTCCAATCCCTTTGTATCAATTTGGATTCTTTTATGCATGTCGAACCTTGGATCCTTTCTGGCATAAGGTGCTAGCTCAGTAAGCTTAGATACTTGGATTTGCTAAATTCATTAATTAGGTGCAATGTTGTGCTAGTCTCTTCATATGTTGATTTAAAGTAATAATTTTGTTTTCCCTTTTTAGAATTTTCTTGCTAATTGTCGTGTAATTATATTGATGCTGCAGGCAAACATTTGTGAAAGCTCTGGAACCTTTTGTTAACTGGCTTGAGGAAGCTGAAGAGGAAGAATGACTTGAGAGAGCTGGACCTGATGTTGTTCTAGGAGGGCTTTACGTAATCTATAATCTATAACTAGAGTCTATGCTTGCATGAACATAATGTTGATTGAAATCAAACTTGCAAGATTTTGCAGTCATCTCTATCAGATTCTGGTGTTTTATAGTTTCTTTCCTGCAATGATACTCAACAGATGCATTCAGTTCTCCTCACCGGATGTATGCCCTTAATTTGAAGAGAGCTTAAGGATGCAATTGTAAGCATTATGTTTTAGATAATTACTACTAATATTGTGTGGTGCCCTAGAAGCAGATGATCCAAGTGTTTTATTATAAGGTACATGAACAATATGCTCAGCCTGATATGCTTCTAATTTTGTGGTCTGTTGGCATTCAGGTTTTGCTTCTCTTGGTTTCCGTTGTCAGTTCACAAGCTTTAGGTCCAGCTGTGACTAGCAGTTAGGAGATGGGTGTGTTTGTTTTGTGAGAAAATAGGGGGAAGAGGAAAAAAAAACAAATGCTTTTCCCAACAAGTAAATTCATAACCGAGTACACAAAGAAATGAATCTAGAGAGATTAAGAAATAAAAGGAGTTTCGAGTGTATTGTTATGACCCGGGGATGGTTTCAACTTTCAATTCAGCATGAGTTTTAATTTGGACCAAGGGCCGGCCCATGATTTCTTAATGAGGTGAACTAAATCTAGTTTTTGTAGTTAGAAATAGTTCAAGAACAGGAGAAAGATCGAATTCTCTATGAGCAAATGAGCTATGTACAAAGCCATGAATGGCCGTTACAAATCTCCAAGAATGAATGTTATTGATTGTGTTCAATCAATTGATAGTAAAAGGCCGCGGGCAGTTACATACTACAACACGAGCACAATTAAATATATAAAAGTACAAGAAATAAACATCAGTCATCGGAAATTATCAGCATATATTTCCATGGATGATTAACCTCTTCACAGGAGATTAAACGAAACCTTGATTCAGAAAATCGTAATCGAATGAAAAAAAAAAAGTGAATAGCATATTCAGGACATAAATTCAATTAAAAAGCTCTTAAGTTAGAAAAATATATTACCATTCCAATGTGGGTGCCTCGTTGAAGTCTTCTTAGGGAACAAAAAATTCAATAAAAAATGCTCTTAAGTTAGAAAAGAGAGTACTAGAAAAGAAAGTACATTAAGGTCAAATGAGTATTCTTCTGAATACTCCCTATAATTTTAACATTATTCCAAAGTACGAGTGTTGCAATGTAGAGAGCGTAGGCAATCTGATGCCATGAAACATTTTCTAGCAAGTAAAGTTAGATAAGGACTTCGTAAACATGTCGGCCAAGTTGTCATGGGATCGAATCTGCTTGGCTTTAATCTTTTGATGCAGTTGTTGCTGATGCGAGAAGAAAAACTTCGGTGCAATGTGCTTAGTATTCTCCTCTGATATAGCCCTTCTTCATCTAGTCAACGCATGCTACATTGTCTCTATATTTTGCCGTCGAGATATCATTGATAGATGAGAACCCACTTATAGTCTGAATATGCTTAATGACGTTCTGCAACCATATACACTCCCGAGTGACGTTGAGGGCGATGAGTTCAACATGATTTGAAGAAGTGGCTACAAGGGTCTGCTTTATAGACTTCCAAGATATCGTTGTATCACAAATGGAATAGACATAACCACTTTATAATCTTTCCTTATGCGGGTCAGATAAATAATCAACATCAACATACCTGATAAGGGGTCATCATTTTGAGGATTGAGGGAATTTGATCCATTCTTAAATTCGTAGGTATAGAATAAGCCCATGTCTGTAGTACCCATAAGGTAACATAAGATGTCTATAATGTTATTCCAATGGTGGTGTGTTAACATGATGCTAAATCTAGCCAATAAATTTATGACGAATGAGATGTTCGGTCTAGTGTATTAAGTCCGACTGTCAATATGACATCAATTGACCAAGCCGTCGAAGAAGATGACTAAACATTGGAACTAGGGCTGGGCACATGTTGGGTTGGCTTGGGTCGGGCCAAAATTTGATAGATCCGGACCGGACCCGTTAGTTGGCGGGGTGAGATGAGGCAAAAAAAATATTGGCTTTTTATATACTTAACATTGGTTCATAACCTTCACGACACCGTGAAAATATTTATTGTGTGTTTAACCTATTGCATCTTGGCATTGGGCAATCAAATGTGAGTATTATCTAATGTATCGTGTGTTATGATATACGATAAGTTCGTCAATGATAACTCATGAATAACTCGTACTTATTGCTCGTCATTCGAGGACAATTCTCAAGTGTCCACGACTTGAGAATTGGAAATGAATCTTGTAGGATAATTGACTTAAACTCACATATATCGCTGGGAGGGGAGAACATTTGCATTACCAGCTACCCCAATTGCCAAGGGCCCCATGAGGCATGATTCAACCCTGCTAGGCAAGGGCTATATGATCTACCAAGTTTGTGTAGGAACATTGAGCACCTCTAGGGGAGGGGTTGTTGGCCCATTGGTCATGGTCGAACCGGATTTTAGTAATTGATCTAACCCTGTTTAGATATAAGGGCTACTTGGACGAACTTCTATAGATTGTGTCTGCTACCGTTCAAGACTTTGGAACTTAGAGCTGTGTTTGTCATCGCGTCTGTATTTTAATTATCAATATATTTTCATATTTTATTGAGTCTAGGAGTACATTTTAAACCGCGTTGTACTGGCAAATAAGCTACCCAAGAAACGTTTTCAAAATACTCTTTTTTATTTTGAAAGTAAGCCCACTCACAAAGCCCAAACTACCTTCTAACTGCTTTGACCTTTCAAAAGCCTAAAACCTGAGTTGTCAACCCAAATCAAATCTATTCTAGCCTAGCAGAATTTGCCACGAACTCGCCTCAAATTTGGCCCGAGTTTGGCTAGTGGAATGTTGCTTTTTAAACTCAGTTTTCCTGCAGTTACGGATGCAACGGCTATATGTCGAGATTCTCTCATAGAATTCTTTCCGAATTCTTCCTTTAGAAATCCTATAAATAAAGAAAAAATTCTACCATTTCAACACACCAATTCACTTTCTTATCTCTTCTCTCTAAGCTTACTGCGATCTTCCAAAGCCCTACTAAGCTTTCAATTTTAAATCTCTAGCCAGTTACAATCCTCTAGTCGATTTACCAGTATGGTACGGACTAGAAGTTCAGAGTGATTGTAATTAAGAGGCTTGATAAAAGTAAGCGACGCTTCATAATTGAAGTTGGTCGAGTGCTTCGGATCAAAGCACACGTTTGTGGAAGTTGCAAGGACTTAGTATGAAAACTTGCGATTTTTCCATAGTGGATTTCAGTCGGGAGCTAGAGTTCTCTCGACTGGATTAGTCCTTACAAGACGGAGACCAGTATACATCATCGTGTTTGAGTTTGCTCTTTGCACTTTACTTTTACTTACTCATATCTGTGATATATTTTTGTGATCTTGCAGCTATAATTTTTTATAGCTAATATTCTGCTGCCTACTCTATTCACCCCCTCTAGAGTATATTGCTTTACATTTTGTTTCATACAATTGGTATCAGAGCAGGTTATAACAGGTAAAGCGAGGTAATATTGTTATTATTTTCTTTATATATAACTGTTGTTACATAGATCACTATATCACATATGGCAACTGTGAAATTCACAACTAAAGGCCAAGCCACAAACAAACCCCCACTGTTTGATGGTACCAACTACACTTACTGGTAAACACATATGAGTTTTTTTTAAAATATCTAGATTTTAACTTATGGTCAATTGAAGTTGATAGCTGTAAAAAGCCTCTACGTGTTCTTATTGATGGAAATTTGGTTGAAAAAGTACATGACAAGTATACTGATTCTGAAATGAAAGAAGCCAGTCTTGACACACGTGCTATTAATGCTTTATTTTGTGCTTTAGACATGACTGAATTCAACAGAGTGTCTATATGCACAACTTCTAATGAGGTATGAAAACTTCTCGAAGTTACTCATGAAGGCACGACGCAAGTCAAGGAGTCCAAGATCAGTAGACTTACTCAAGAATATGAGGCATTCAAGATGAAGCCAAACGAATCCGTTACACAAATGTTCACAAGATTTTGGATATTGTAAATCATTTGTCCTCCCTAGGCAAGAAATACAATAACCATGAGAAGATTCGCAAGCTGCTGCGAGCTCTCACAAAGAACTGGATTTCGAAGGCTACGACGATCGTTGAAGGAAACGACCTCACTACCATGTCTCTTGAAACACTCATGGAAAAGCTACTCACTCACGAGCTGGAACTTTAAGACTTTGAAGACGCTGCACCAAAGAAAAAATCAATCGCCTTCAAAGCTCAATAACTGAGAACTATCGAAGAAGACTCTGACGACAGTGATTCCGACACTGAGGATCAAGCTCTACTAGTGAAGTAGTTCAAGAAGTTCATGAGGTTCAACCGAAGAATGTGTTGGCACATCGATTTTGATCATTGTTCACAATAACCCTTGTACGTCTTTAGTCTGTTCTTTTCACAGGCAAGAATAGAAGAAAGGAATCTCCACTAAAATGACGCTTATCAAAGACCTTGGATCTCTGCAATTCTCTATATCAAGATGATGTTATACAACAACAAAGACAAATGCCAAAGACTATGAAGCAGTCCCTGCAAAAAGATCCAGCTTGGAGACTACAAAGAAGACGGTTCTTTTTCTTGTTCTTTTCCTAAGTCTGTAAAGTCTAGGAAATCTTTGTACGTACTTTGTTAGGATGACAATGTTAAAGAAAGAAATGGTGGAATAGTCATTCAAAAGAGGCAAAAAATCTGCCGGATTTCCGGACAAATCCGTCGGATAATCCGATCACCTCACAGCAAGTCAGTGAGCCAATGATCGGATCATCCGACGGACATCCGCGAATCCGTCGGATAATCCGTTCGCATCACAGCAAGTCAGTGAGCCAATGATCGGATCATCCGACGGACATCCGCGAAAATCCGCCGGATAATCCGTTCGCTCACAGCAAGTCAGTGAGCCAATGTTCGGATAATCTGACGGACGTTCGCATAAATCCGCCGGATAATCCGATCGCTCACAAGCAAGTTAGTGAGGCCAAATGTTTCGGATAATCCGACGGACATCCACGGAAGTCCGACGGATAATCCGTCACTCACAGCAAGTCAGTGAGCTAATGTTCGGGATCATCCGCCGAATTTCGCTTAAATCCGACGGATAATCCGCTTGACTTATTTGTAACTTTTGAATTCAAATCCGACGACATCTGGCAAGTGCATTTAATGCATCTAACGGCTCTTTTTTTGACCGTTACTGTTGACCGGATAATTCGACGGATTTCCGCTAAAATCCGACGGATAATCCGGTTGACGGCTGAATTGTCTTTATGACTTTGGATTTGTATAAAAGGAGCTTTAGTCTCTCCTCTTAAAGGCTATCTCTTACAAGCTTTAAATTTTCTCAACTACAAAAGAGCTTCACCATTAATACTCCACCAAGCTTTCAAATTGTCATCCTCTCCCAAAGTGCTAGAGTATTTGCGAGTTGTAATCTTCGATCTTCACGTGTTAGAAGATCAACAAGTTCTCTTCTCATTTGTTTGAAGTTGGCGAGCCTTCGTAAGAAAACTCGTGTGTTAAAGTTGGCGAGTCTTCGGATCCAAACTCGTGTTGAAGTTGGCGAGTTCTTCGGATTCAACTCGTGTGTACTATTTGATTAAATAGTGGATTTAAGCCGGAGAGAGTTCCGGGACTGGATTGCCTCAAGCGAGGATACCAGGATACATCTTGTGTTTGATCTTCCTACTCTTACTTTTATTTGTCATATTGCTTCTGTTGCTCTAGTTTATTTTATTTCCCTATTCACCCCCCTAGGGTTCTCAATTGGTATCAGAGCTTTGTTCTCTTGATTTGGATTTACACCTTTGAGTGATCCATGGCCTCTAACCCTAGTATCAACACCTTCCACAATGAAGGACACTCCACAAATAAGCCTCCCTATTTGATGGAACCAACTATAACTACTGGAAGATTAGGATGAGCATTTATCTGAAGTCCATAGATTTTAATTTATGGGATTGTGTGATAAATGGTCTTCCTACTCCTTCCAGAGTTATTGAGGATATTGCTTCTGACACCCTTCGGGACACACTTACTGAAAACACCAAGAAGCTTGCGAGTCGAGATGCCAAGACAATGAACGCTCTTTATTGTGCTCTCGACAGTAGTGAATTCAACCAAATCTCTACTTGCAAGACTTCCAATGAGATTTGGAAGTTACTTGAAGTCACACACGAGGGTACTTCATAAGTGAAGGAATCCAAGATTAGTAGACTCACGCAAGAATATGAGTCCTTTAAAATGAAGCATGATGAATCTATTACTTGCATGTTTACTCGTTTTGGTGATATTATTAATCCTCTCTCTTCTCTTGGTAAGGAATATCCTGCTCATGAAAAGATCAAAATTTTTTTAGAGGATTGACGAAAGCTTGGAGTCCTAAAGCTACCGCAATTATTGAGGGGAACGATCTGATGGTCATGAACCTTGAGACCCTCATGGGTAAGCTAATGACTCACGAGCTCGATATGAAGGATCAAGAGGAATCCTCCATATAAGAGAAGGAGAAGGAGAAGACCAAAGAGAAGGAGAAATCTCTAGCTCTCAAAGCTACAAAGTCCTACTCCAAGGATAGCTCCGACGACAATGAGTCGGACGACGATGAAGAAATAGCTCTCACACTAGCTAAGCACTTCCGAAAGTTCCTTAAATTCAACAAAGCCAACCGCTTCAGACGGAACAATGAAGAAGATCCGGCGTGCTATCAATGCAGAAGACCCGGACACATCAAGAGGGACTGTCCGATGATAAGAAAAGACTCAAACAAGTACGAGAAGCCTAGCAAGGGAAGCTCGTCCTCCAAAATTCGCCAACACAAGCATTTGGTGTAGAGTGATGCAAGCGACTCCGACAACGACAAAGAGTGCAAACACAATGCCAACGTTTGTCTCATGGCAACCGATGAGGTACTTGATGATCTCTCCCTAAATACTCTTACTTATGATGATTTGGAGAAACCTATCCTTGAATTGCATGAAGAGCACAAAGGTGTTAGGAATAAATATAAGAAATCTCTAAAAGAGATTGCTGCTCTTCAACTAGAAGTAGAAAGACTCTCAAGCATCATTATTGATGTAAAGGAAAATCCCCTGCTTCTGACACGGATGAAATAGAGTCTTTGCGACTCAAGTTTCAAGAATCTCTTAACACCATCAAGAAAAAGGATAATGAGATTCAATCTATGAGAAGCTCTTATGAATTTGCTATGCACAAAGTTCAAGATGCTAATAGAAGAATATGACACTTCTATTAAGTATAATGATCTTCTTCTACAGAGTAAAAATTAGGTAATAAGAACACCACTCACATGCATGCTCCGAGACACCTCCACACTATCACAATGCTAGGCATACTTCTTACATGAACACTACACACAAATCCTTTTCTAACACAAGGAAAGGACCTTTTGTTAAGAAAAACTTCGCATCATGCTTTTTATTATCATCATCATAATACTTATACTAGAGCTCCTCGCACTAGAGATTCACATATGCATGATTCTCACATTTCTTCTTCTAAATCCTCTATGATTTGCAATTACTGTGGCTTGCATGGACATACGACCAATTATTGTCATACAAGGAAACTTGTTGACAAGAAAGTTTTTATGTGGGTTCCTAAGACTAACACTCAAGGACCCATAAGATCATGGGTACCAAAATGTTCATCTTCAACTTATGTTGTAGGTGAAGAGTCCTTCTCATGCTAGAAGCAAGTGGATTCTCGATAGCGGTTGTTCACGGCATATGACCGGGGATGCTTCATTATTTATAACGCTATCGATGAAGAAGGAAGGACACGTCTCTTTTGGTAACAATCTTAAAGGTCACATTATAGGGAATGGTAATATAGGTTCCTCTCCTTATCCTTGTATTAAGAATGTGTGTCTTGTTACTAATCTTAAACACAATCTTCTTAGCATTAGTCATCTTACCGATAATGGTTATGATATCAAATTTGTTAAGCTCAAATGCTTCATACCGATAGCTCTAATGGATCTATTGTTTATGAAGGCATTAGAGAAAACAATATCTATTTTATATCTTGTTGAAGACACTAACAATGACAGTGTTTAGTTGCTAAAAACGATAAGTTGGCTTTGGCACATGAGGCTCGGACACGCCAACATGGATACCATCTCTCGTCTTGCTACCAAGAAGCTCGTAAGAGGACTCCCAAGTATCCCGTTCAAAAAGGATATGGTGTGTGAAGAATGCGAGAAAAGTAAGTTAACAAAGTCATCCTTCAAATCAATCAACTCTGTGAGTACTTCTAGACCTCTTCAACTTATCCATATGGATCTTTTTGGTCCTAGTAGAGTTGCTAGCCTTGGCGGCAAGCTTTATGCTTTTGTTTTAGTTGATGATTTTTCGAGATTTACTTGGGTTATTTTTTTGCTTGCAAAAGTGATACTTTTCGTGAATTTGTTGAGGTTTTTCTATTAACAAAATTAGAAGTGATCATGGAGAGAATTTGACAATGCCGATTTCAAAAGATTTTGTGAAAAGAATGTTTTGGACATGATTTTGCTTGTCCACGAACTCCTCAACAAAATGGTGTTGTGGAGAGAAAGAATAGAACCCTTGGCGATATGGCCCGGGTTATGTTAAACCAATATAAGCTCCCCCAATATTTTTGGGCAAGCCGTTAATACGGCATGTCATGTTATAAATAGGGTCTTGATTAGACCTATTTCTAAGAAGACTCCTTATGAGCTTTGGTTTGACAAAATTCCCTCTATTGAATATTTTAAAGTTTTTGGTTGCAATTGTTTTATTTTGAATACCAAGGATAACCTAGGCAAGTTTGAAGAAAAAGCCTATGAAGGAATATTCCTTGGATACTCTACTCATAGTAAAGGTTTTCGTGTTTTTAATAAAAGAAGTCTTGTTGTCGAAGAGTCAATCAATGTCTCTTTTAATGAACTCAACTCTTCTACATTTCTCTTCCGAGGATATTGATGACATCTCGTTTGGGTTGGAGAACTCCTCTATTGAAGATCGTCCTTCTTCATCTAACAATGAAGTTGTGACTCCATCAAAAGAGTCTCCTCCTCTCGAGCCTCCTCAAAAGGATCTCCCAAAAGAATGGAGATTTGTCACCAATCATCCTAAGGAGCTTATCATTGGGGATCCTTCCTCCAGTGTTAGCACTAGATCCGCCACTCGTGATCTATGTGCAAACGTGGCTTTTATCTCTCAAATAGAGCCTAAAAATATTAATGATGCTTTTCTTGATGAATTTTGGATGATAGCTATGCAAGAGGAGCTAAATCAATTTGAGCGAAGCAAGGTTTGGAACTTGTCCCAAAACCTAGCAATCACCCCATTATTGGAACTAAATGGGTGTTTCGTAACAAACTTAATGAAGATGGGTTAGTGACTCGTAACAAGGCCCGATTGGTTGCTCAAGGCTATAACCAAGAGGAAGGCATTGACTACGACGAAACCTATGCTCCGGTTGCACGTCTTGAATCATTCATATGCTTTGTGCTTTTGCTTGTTTTAATGACTTTAAGCTCTTTCAAATGGATGTTAAAAGTGCTTTTTGAATGATATTATTAAAGAAAGTTTATGTTAAACAACCTCCCGGCTTTGAAGATTTTTAATTTCCTAATCACGTGTTCAAACTTCACAAAGCCCTTTATGGCCTCAAACAAGCTCCCCGTGCTTGGTATGAGCGCCTTAGCTCCTTTCTTATTTCTCACAATTTTTCAAAGGGGAAAGTCGACACCACACTTTTTATCAAATCCCATGATGGGACTCTTTTATTGGTTCAAATTTATGTGATGACATTATCTTTGGTTCTACTAACAATACACTTTGCGTAGAATTTTCTAAAGTTATGCAGGAAGAATTTGAAATGAGCATGATGGGTGAACTTTCATTCTTTTTGGGCTTACAAATCAAACAAGGACCCAAAGGGACCTTCATCAATCAAGCAAAATACACAAAGGATCTCCTCAAGCGTTTTGAACTTGACTCATCCAAATCAATGAGGACTCCTATGGCAACAACGACAAAGCTTGATAATGATGAAGATGGTACATCCGTCGACATTCGTAAGTATCGAGGTATGATCGGTAGCTTACTTTATCTTACTGCTAGCCGTTCCGACATTATGTTTAGTGTATGTCTTTGTGCTCGATATCAAGCAAATCCCAAAGAATCTCACTTATGTGCCGTAAAACAATTTTTCGGTATCTCAAGGGCACCATTAACTTGGGGCTATGGTATCCAAAATCCTCATCCTTTGAGCTTCGCGATTTCTCGGATGCGGATTTTGTCGGATGCAAACTTGACCGAAAAAGCACTAGCGGCACATGTCACTTCTTGGGTAAATCCTTGATATCATGGTTTAGCAAGAAACAAAACTCCGTCGCTCTTTCTACCACCGAAGCTGAATACATAGGGCAGGGTGTTGTTGTGCACAAATCCTTTGGATGACACAGACACTAGTAGACTATGGTATTTCTTCTTCATGCATCCCTATTAAATGTGATAATACTAGCTCCATTAATCTCACGAAAAACCTGATTTGTCACTCTCGCACAAACACATTGAAATAAGACATCACTTTCTACGGGATCATCAACTGAAGGGTGATATTTGTCTTGAATTTATTGACACCACTCATCAACTTGCTGATATTTTTACCAAACCTCTCTCTGAAGATCGATTCACTTTTATTTGTCGAGAAATCGGCCTCCTCGATATCTCTATTTGACATCTTTCTGTCTTTCACAATTTTCCGACGGATTTTCGCTATCATCCGCCGAATTTTCCGTTCAATTCCAGCAGCTCTGTGACTATTAAGTTCGAAAATCCGCCAGATTTCTGCTGAAATCCGACGAATCCGCATTTATTGTTCTCCGCCAAACCCGGCTGCGAACGGCTATCTCATTAATTGGACGTGACCCACCACCTACCCGTATTTAATTCGATCTTATCTTTATTCGGATTTTTGCCGGATTTCTGCCCAAATCTGTTGGATTTTCCGTTTTCGCGGTACAGGCGCAGAAACGAAGCGTCGGCTGCCTTCCAATCCGTTCCCTTTTCTCTCTATCCGTTCCCAACCATTATAACCCTTCATTCACACCTCTTCACCCACTATAAACTCCTTCCCTTCTTCTTCATCCTTCCATTCTTCACCAAATCCTCTCACTCTCTCTTCCTCCATGGCTTCTCACACCAAGCGTCAGCGCCATGACGGGAGCTCCTCCTCCGCTCAGCCTCCTTCCCTTGCTGTGTTTGTTCCTCCTCCTACTCAAGGCTACAATCCACTCATCTTCAAGTCGGCTTCCATTCCCGGGAATGGTTCTCCTTCTACCACAAAGCTCCAGTCTGCTCCGGGAAACCCATCTCGTGGCTCAACTTCAAAGACCATCGAGATTACTTTCGCTTCTCCCGCATCGATGCCCTCCTCGAACGTCAGGTTGACTATTATCCACATGCCATCCGTATGTTTTACTGCAATCTTGTTCCCGCCAAGGAAGGTCCTGAGTTCGAGACTAAGGTTGGTGGCGTGAAGATCACCGTCACTGTGCTGCCGCATCCTTGGCCACCATCCTCGGTCTTGATGAACGCAAGGTGCATCGTTCCCTTCCGGGCACCATCGACCACATCTCCTTCTCTCCTGATATGTCTTATGAGGAGTTTCTTTTCAACATCTGCGGGGGCTCTCTTGTTCAGCGCCCGGAGGACAAGGATCTTAGTCCTTTTTTCTATGACATGCATCGTATCATTTGCCACACTCTGACCCCGAAGTCTGGAAATATGGACAGCATGACTGCTGAGGAGCTCATCTGTATGTACTATCTGGTCGCCAGACAACCCTTTTCACTGGCCAAGTCCATCATCTACACCATGATGCTCATTAGGGAATCTCCTCATCGTTCCCTACTCTTTGGCATGTACATCACCATGATCCTTGAAGCAAATGGTGTTGACCTCACTC
>JANAVB010031100.1:5000-33959 GCA_029216955.1 Iris pallida
CAAGGTGGCCTATGATGGTAGCACGAACAGTTCTATTGGGTCCAGAAAGGTCAATTTAGTCAGAGTCGACATAATGAAGTACAAATTTGGTGAGGAAACGAGAATAATGGGTTTAGTCAAGGACGAAAGAAAAATCAAAGAAATTTGATAAATAATGAAATATATGATTTAGAAAATACTTATAGTCCTTGAAAAAGAAATATATTTTATCATCCAAAATTATTATTTTTAGATAGTTAGTAAAATCGTTTTAGGTCAAAAACTATACTTAATAAATCTTTGAAAACATTACTAACTCATTTAGGTCAAAATTATATTTAAAATTGGTAGGAAAAATAATAATATAAAAATAATTTTAGGCTTTATAAATTTATTTTGAAAATAGGCGTGGACTACACATATTATTATAAATCAAAATATTTTAAATAAATATTTTTGGAAGTCTACAAATTTATTTGGGCTAAAAATCTTATCTTTATCAAAATAAAATAGTTTGGACAAAAACTCTTTGAAAATAGCTATAACTACTATTAAATATATTTCATTTGATTATAAAATAATTATATAATAAAACTATTGTCAATATTTTATCTAGCATTACAACAGTATCAAGAATTATAACATGAAGGATAATACTACTACTATTAATAATAATAAAACTATTAGTAATAATAACAATAATTAAAATTGTAATGAAAACAAAATGAAACAAAACCAAAACAAAATAACGCATACTAAACAAAACAAATAAAACAATGTATATCTTTTATAATAAATATATAAAATAAAATAAAATACTAAAAGTTATAACTCGGTTCTCTTTACATTCCTGTTTAAAGAATAATGGAGAAGCTAACAGGAGAAGAATGGGGGAGAGGGAAAGAAAGAGCGGAAGACGATGAGATCGAGGGAGAGAGGGAGCGGGAGAGCGTGAGAGAGAGTGGCGGAGAGGGCTGGAGAGGAGAGGGAAGGAGGAGAGCGGAGGGGACCGAGGCGGAGACAGATCGAGGATCCGGCGGCTGGAGTCGCTGGAAGGCGGAGAACGGCGGAAGAACGGAGGGTCAAAAAATTCCTAGCCGGTGGCGCACGTTCATGCGACGGCCAGGAGGTCGCAGAAGTGGAGAGGGGCTGAGAGCGGCGGAGGAAACTCGGGTCGCGACGAATGGTTTGCCGGTTCGCACTGTGGGCGACGCCGCGGCCATGGGGTGCGCGGTCGGCTGAGCGCACGAAGAGGGGCGGAGCTGGAAAGCGCTGACGGCAGCCAACGCTCGACCGTGGTGGTCGTAATGGACGAGCGTCGGCGCACTCACTCCAGTAGGGGCTTCGGGAGGTTACCGGAGAAGGTCGGCCCGACGGTCGGGAGGAGAGTTTAGGTTTACGATTTTATTTTCCCCTCTACTTCTTGGTGATGGTGGTGGTAGTGACGAATTGGTGGAGTCGGAGGCCGAGCTGCCACGGCGGTAGCCGCGGTGGTGGTGATGGTGGTGGTAGATATGGGATTTCAAGGATTTTTTGGTCGTGGTGGGAGTCACCGGTGGTGGTGGGCTGGCCGTAGGTGCGAGCGGTGTGGTCTGGAGGTGGTGGTGGTATCGGGATGATGATGACGGCATGGGGTAATGTCGTGGACGGCCAGGGGGGTTCTCGTGGTACTGCCGGGGCCTGTCGTCGGGCGCAGCGGTCATGATGGCTAGCAATGATGGGTTATGTGTCGAGATCGACATGGTGGAGGTGATGGCAAGGACAGTGGTTTATGGCAGTGACATAGGGGACAGGGCTGGGTTGTCGCGAGGGCGGAGGTAACGGGGCTGAAGGTTTGTTGGCGACGGGGAAAGAGACGGGAGGAGCTGCGGACAGTTAGGTTAGGATTAGGTTTTGCTAGGAATTGTGCCATGTCGGGTGTGTCCGACAAGGCGATGATGATTAGGAGATGTGTCCGAAATGTGGACAGTGAGAAGGTGAAATAATGTATTTGTAAAAGATGGAATAAGAATTAGACGGAGAACAAGGACACGATGCACGCATGTTTGGTTATGGAATTTGGAGTTGGAATTTTGTGGATGAGTACCTCTCCTTTTATAGGAGGTGGGAATTCTCAGTTGGATAAGGATGTAGGAAAAATTTAAATCCTTAATATATAATTTGCTACCAATTTCAATAAATTTAAAACCAATCAATTCTAAATCCAAATCCAATTTAAATCTAATTAAATTCCATCCTTTAGTTTAAAATCAAATAAGATATATAAAATTTCAAATATAGATATTATTTTAACAATTTAAATGAATCCATAAAATCAAATCAAGATTTAAATCGCTACAATAATTTCAAAATATATTTTCCAAAATTACTAATAATAATAATTCCAAAAATTACATTATTATTTAAAAATAAACTAATAAATAATTACGAATATATATGTATGCCCAAATAATATTTACATAAATATACTTTTCTACTATACCATTTTATAGAAAAAATTATTTATTATTATAATTGTATAAATGAAAGGCTTTTTATAATTAAAATCATAAACTTGAAAATTTTGGTAGGATAGCTAAAAATAATTATTATCTATATTACTTCAAAAATATAAAAATAAAAAAATATTTTTTCAAAAATATGTACGCTCGCACATATTCGCACTCGTCGAGCAATTACGAAAAATAAAATTTTGCGTGCGACGTACAATGCAACTACGCGACGTACAATATACAAAATAAAAAAAAAAATCGGTATCAAATTTATAAAAAAATAGTAAAAATTTAGGGATTTTACATCCTACCCAACTTAAAAGAATTTTGTCCTCGAAATTAAGAAGTAGTAGAGGGGTGAGACGGCACAAAGGGGTAACGATGAGGAAAATTTAATTCATAACGTTCAACAGAAGATGCATTAGGAAATCGTGATTTAGATAAATACGAAATAATCGTGGATATGGCTAATTAATACAAGAGTGAAAATGATCAAGGGTTAAAGTTTAATCAAGGTAACCTGCAATAAGAAATTGTATGGTATCATGAGAAAATAAATCAGAGACATAGAAGATAAGATTTCTTGAGAGTAGGTTGAGAGCACGATTAAGAGGAAGAATTTGATTTACTCCTAAATTAAGCGATTAGAAAGTCGTGATAGTAAATATAGGGACAAGAAAAAGGACGAGTAGTTTAGGATGAAGATATAGCAACATCGAGTGAGACTAGTCATAGTCGATAGGAAGTCTAGAGGAAGTTCTAGTATAACGCCTTCGTCCTTCTAAAATAGGCGAAGGCGACAGCAATATAGAGTTCGAAGTAGGCGTTATCGAATATGAATACATGGTTCAAAGGCGACCGAATAATTCAAAAGGAGTTGCCAAGGCAGTCGCGGATGGAACTCTAGAGGGCAAGTTTAACTATGTCCCCATCTACGTAGAACGATAGATAAACCGAACCAAAATGCACTACGTTGATCAAACCATCATGCACCGGTTCTGATTAGACAATATATTAGTGGGTGCGACCCAAATAACATATGTCTTGAACAACCTCGATAAAAGAATAAGCTTGCAAAAACGAGGCTACATTAGCATCATTAGTCTATATAGTAAAAATATAGGCACGTGTAATTAAGATTGAAATAAAGAATGAATAGTCTAAGTGTCATAAAAATCAAAATCTTGTTTATTCCTATACGATCAGTCTACGGTTTATTGCCCAAGGCTTGGTTGACCAAATGAGTTAAATCCCTCTAGTCCCTATAGTCTAGATAATTTGTATTATCCTTAATGGTCAAGGGTGTGTCAGGTCATGGGGTATATTCTACCCAACTTAAAAAATTAAGCTATGGGTGTTTGGGACATCTAACTTGTAGGGTCAATCTCTAGCAAGCACGAAGGGAAGATAAGAATAATGATAGAAGAAATCAAGCAAGATGCAATCGATGAGTCGGTCGAATATGGATTCGAAGAAAAAGGTCAAGTATGTGGATGAGATCCTAGACTTCTAATCCTATTCGCAAGCTTTTATGGTACAGTAAAGTAACCAAACAATTTATCTTGACCTGCATGGGCCACCACAAAAATATATAACGCCCCAGTCCCAAAGTACGTAGGACTAGGAACGTAGACATGCTAGCTGTATACATACAAAGTACACTCCAATATATGGAAATCTCGTATGAATACATAGACTGTAAAATGCAGTAGAACCATAACTAATCTCATCCACACAAAATAAATAAATAAAAGATATCATATAATCAACTATGAATTGTCATTAGTATATGTAGTTGGGCGGAGACAAATCAACTACCAACTATGAAAAGAAATACATGATATACAAAAGAATAATTTTGGCGAGCGAAGCGAAGACGATCAAAGTGCAATCATCCTCGGAAAAATAGTGATGATCATGGCCACGGCTAGAACACCTGCGAAAGACAAGAGCACACACCTGGCGAGATAACCAGGTCCTCAGAGGAACGTAACAAGACACATAATATCATGCCATATAAACTGAATAAATATTACTCAAATAAATAAGTCAGTTGAATTATAACATGGTCCAATACACACCTATTGAACTAGCTTACCATCCCCCCCAACCAAACAAGGACAGAAGATGGTAAACTAATTCACGATGACGTATCTTTCCATGCTATGAATCCAATATGGTATCCGGACCCCAACAAGGTTCAATACCTTCTCATCGAAGTAGTAAGCCACACCTACAACCAAACAAGGACAAGATGTGACAAATTAATCTGTAACAAGTTATTGTTCCAAGACACGGTCAGATACAAGTACCCAAACCAAAAGTACTCATAACTAACGGATAAGGTAGCCTAACCGTTCTAAGTGAAATGTAGTTAAGAACAATCCTTCCTACGCATGGGCCCTGGCTAAAATAGGATCGGCATGGTTCCCCCTTGGGGCACCAGAGGCCCAATCAATAAGAGCATAACGTTCCGCAGAACGACAGTGGTCGTCAGTAATCATGGGTAATCTGACCCGTATCTTCCGCGGAGCTAACGGGTTACAAAAGGAAAAGTGCATCGAAGCCCATACGCTAAGGAATTGTCCTCCCTGCCCAATGCCTATTCACAACAGAAACCTTTATAATCGCTAAGTCAAACTAGCATGTAATTCTGTTAGCGGTTATTCCTAGCATGCCAGTCACGTATGTTCATGTTCTATATGCGACACACAATTTGTGGTACAACGTGTCAAGGCCAATGAATGCAACACACAAGGTGGTCCCTTAAATCTAGGTTCAATGTGTAAGAAAAAATAATACATAGCAAGAAATATAATTGAACAGTAAGTTCTAACAGATTATGCCATGTATTACAGTTTATTTTGCATAAAGAAAAAAATAAATAATACATAAAATATGAGCTAAAATAAATAAACAGCAAATGACAAGGTGACTTGTCTGGTAGGACTTCTGGTGTGCTGCGATGATCAAGGTGGCACGAACTGCGACTTCGGTATAACAACTATGCAAGGTGGCCTCTGATGGTGGCAACGGACAGTTCCATTGGGTCCAGAAAGGTCAATTTATTTAGAGTCGACATAATGAAGTACAAATTTGTGAAGAAACGAGAATAATGGGTTTAGTCACGGACGGAAGGAAAATTAAAGAAATTTGATAAATAAGGAAATATATGATTTAGAAAATACTTATAGTCCTAGAAAAAGAAATATATTTTATCATCCAAAATTATTATTTTTAGATAGTTAGTAAAATCGTTTTAGGTCAAAAACTATACTTAATAAATCTTTGAAATCATTAATAACTCATTTAGGTCAAAATTATATTTACAAATGGTAGGAAAAATAATAATATAAAAATAATTTTAGGGTTTATAAATTTATTTTGAAAATATGCGTGGAGTGCACACATTATTATAAATCAAAATATTTTAAATATATATTTTTGGAAGTCTACAAATTTATTTGGGCTAAAAATCTTATCTTTATCAAAATAAAATAGTTTGGACAAAAACGATTTGAAAATAGCTATAACTATTATTAAATATATTTTATTAGATTATAAAATAATTATATAATAAAACTATTGTCAATATTTTATCTAGCGTTACAACAGTATCAAGAATTATAACACGAAGGATAATACAACTACTATTAATAATAATAAAAATATTAGTAATAATAACAATAATAAAAATTATAATGAAAACAAAATAGAACAAAACCAAAATAAAATAACACCTACTAAACAAAACAAATAAAATAATGTATATCTTTTATAATGAATATATAAAATAAAAATAAAAAAACTAAAAGTTATAACTCGGTTCTCTTTACATTCCTGTTTAAAGAATAATGGGGAAGCTAACAGGAGAAGAATGGGGGAGAGGGAAAGAAAGAGCGGAAGACGAGGAGATCGATTGAGAGAGGGAGCTGGAGAGCGTGAGAGAGAGTGGTGGAGAGAGATGGAGAGGAGAGGGAAGGAGGAGTGCGGAGGGCACCGAGGCGGAGACAGATCGGGGTTCCGGCGGTTGGAGTCGCTGGGAGGTGGAGAACGGCGGAAGAACGGGGGGTCGAAAAATTCCTAGCCGGTGGCGCGCGTTGATGCGACTGCCAGGAAGCCGGGGAAGTGGAGAGGGGCTGAGAGCGGCGGAGGAAACTTGGGTCACGACGGAGGGTTTGCTGGCTTGCACGGTGCCCGGCGCCGCGAACATGGGGCGCGCGGTCGGCTGAGCGCACGAAGAGGGACGGAGCGGGGAAGCGCCTACGGCAACCAACGCTCGACCGCGACGGTCGTAGTGGACGAGCGTCGGCACGCTCGCTCCAGTAGGGGCTTCGAAAGGTTACCGGAGAGGGTCAGCCCGGCGATCCGGAGGTGAGTTAGGTTTAGGATTTTATTTTCCCCTCTACTTCTTGGTGATGGTGGTGGTAGTGACGAATTGGTGGAGTCGGAGGCCGAGCTGCCGCGCCGGTAGCCGCGATGGTGGTGATGGTGGTGGTAGATCTGGGGTTTTGGGGATTTTTCGATCGTGGTGGGAGTCACCGGTGGCGGTAGACTGGCCGTAGGTACGGGCGGTGTGGTCTGGAGGTGGGGGTGGTGTCGGGATGATGATGGCAGCGTGGGGTGATATCAGGGACGGTCAGGGGGTTCTGGTGGTGATGTCGGGGCCGGTCGTCGGGCGCAGCGGTCGTGATGGCTGGCAATGGTGGGGTATGTGTCGAGATCGACATGGTGGTGGTGATGGCAAGGACGGTGGTTTGTGGCGGTGACGTAGGGGACAGGGCTGGGTTGTCGCGAGGGCGGAAGTAACGGGACTGAAGGTTTGCTTATGACGGAGAAAGAGACGGAAGGAGCTGCGGACAGTTAGGTGAGGATTAGGTTTTGCTAAGAATTGTGCCATGTCGGGTGTGTCCGACATGGGGATGGTGATGAGGAGATGTGTCCGAAATGTGGACACGGAGAAGGGGAAATAATGTATTTGTAAAAGATGGAATAAAAATTGGACGGGGAACATGGACACGATGCACGCATGTTTGGTTGTAGAATTTGGAGTTGGAATTTTATGGATGAGTACCTCTCCTTTTATAGGAGGTGGGAATTCCCACTTGGATAAGGATGTCGGAAAATTTTAAATCCTTAATAGATAATTTGCTACTAATTTCAACAAATTTAAACCAATCAATTCTAAATCCAAATCCAATTTAAATCTAATTAAATTCCATCCTTTAGTTTAAAATCAAATAAGATAAATCAAATTTCAAATATTGATATTATTTTAACTATTTAAAAAAATCCATAAAATCAAATCAAGATTTAAATCGCCACAATAATTTCAAAATATATTTTCCAAAAATACTATTAATAATAATTTTGAAAATTACATTATTATTTAAAAATAAACTAAAAAATAATTACGAAATATATATGTATACCCAAATAATATTTAAATAAATATACTTTTCTAATATACCATTTTATAGGAAAAATTATTTCTTATTATAACTGTATAAATGAAAAGTTTTTCATAATTAAAATTATAAACTTGAAAATTTTGTTTGGATAGCTAAAAATAATTATTATCTATATTACTTCGAAACTATAAAAATAGAAAAATATTTTTCAAAAATATGTACGCTCGCACATATTCGCACTCGTCGAGGAATTATGAAAAACAAAATTTCGCACGCGACGTACAATGCAACTACGCGACGTACAATATATAAAATAAAAAAATCGGTATCAAATTTATAAAAAATAGTAGAAATTTAGGGGTTTATGAAAGTCGTACCTTGGTTTTCGAACAAATAGGGATAGAGATTTCGGATGTCGTCCTTGCGCACCCAAATTGACTCTCTTGGCGAGTGATGCTTCAATGTACCGTGAACCAATGCTATAGATTGATTCCGTAACACATTCACTCGGTGATCAAGGGTGCCTACTGGTTGCTCTTCGTATGACAAGCTCGGTCCAAAGGTGATCTTGGAGTGATCAAGCACATGACTGCTGTCCGCCACGTATCACCTCAGCTGCAACACATGGAATACGTCATATAATCCTACTAGCGATGGTGGCAAAGCCAATCTATAGGTAACTTCTCCAACACGTTCCAAGAAATTAAAAGGGCCGATGTATCTTGGACTCAACTTGCCACGTCCTCTGAATCGAATCGTGCCTCTCGTGAGGGATATCTTTAAGAAAACTTGGTCGCCTTCCTTGAACTCCAAGGGTCGACGACGATTATCGGTCCACTGCTTCTATCGACCATGCACTGCTTGCAGGTGGTCTTGTATCTTCTTCACCTTCTCCATTGTGCTCAAAACAAACTCGGGACCCAATATCTGTCGCTCTCCTTTGTCGCTCCAACAAACAGGAGATTAATACTTCCTTCCATACAATGCTTAAACAGAGCCATCTGAATGCTTGCTTGATAGCAATTGTTGTAGGAAAACTCCACAAGATGAATGTGGTCTTTCCATGATCCGCCAAAGTCAAGCATACACGCTCTCAATATATTCTCTAGCGTCTGAATCGTACGCTCTGACTAGCCATCTGTCTGCGGATGGTATGCCGTGCTAAACTTCAAATGCGTACCCAAACTGTCTTGTATACTTCTCCAAAAGTGTGAAGTGAATCTCGAGTCACGGTCCGACATGATGCTAACTGGTACACCATGTAGCTTCACAATTTGCTTTATATACATATCTGCCAAAACTTTTGTGGACTGTCCCACTCTAAAATATAAGAAATGGGCTGACTTGGTAAGCCTATCAACAATCACCTATACCGTATCTCGTCCACTAAAACTCCAAGGAAATCCTATGTCGAAGTCCATCGTGATGTGCTCCCACTTCCACTCGAGAATGGGTAGCGGCTGCAATAATCCAGCCGTCCTCTGGTGCTCAACCTTCACTTGTTGGCATGCCAAACACTTGGCTACGAAATGAGCTATCTCCTGCTTCATTCCGTGCCACCAATAATCTTAGTTCCTCCAAGATGAATAGAGTAAGTCGAACTTTATGCTTTCGCCATCAACTCCTACCGTAGCTCTCCATTAGGACATAAATACGATCACCACATCGCAATGTCCCATCGTTATAAATCCTCAATCCTGTCTGTTCTCATGCTTCAGTCCTCTCTCTAAGCCATCAACATATAGCATTTGTGGGCAATTCAGCCTTGATCCTCTCTATTAGCGATGATTGTATTTGGAGATTGGCAAATACGCTATCCGCTCCAGGCAATACTATCTCAATGTGAAGCTGCTACAAATCTCTAATCAACTCTCTCTATGTAGTAAAGAAATGAGACATGGGGTTATGACTTAATGCGTCTGCCATAATATTAGCCTTGCTCGGATGATAATGTAGCTCGATCTTATAATCTTTCATCAACTCCAACCAACGTCATTGTCGCATATTCAACTCTTTTTGTGTGAACACGTACTTGAGGCTCTTACGAACAGTGTAGATACCTACCTTCTCGCCGTACAAGTACTTTCTCCATAGCTTCAAAGCAAAGATAACCGCTGCGAGCTCTATATCGTGGGTTGGATAATTCTTCTCGTGTACCCTCAACTATCTCGATGCATATGCTACTACATGACCATGCTGCATCAATAAGCATCTTAATCCCTTTTTGGATGCATCATTGTATATCATAAATCCTTCCGGGCCTGTTGGTAGTGTCAAAATAGGTATCGTGGTCAAGCGCTTCTTCAACTCGTTGAAGCGGCTTGACACTCTTCTGTCCAAACAAACTCCCAATCCTTGTAAGTTAGTCGAGTCATAAGCCCCGCTTTTCGAGAGAAATCTTCTACGAACCTTCGGTAATAACCCGCAAGTCCAAGAAAACTTCTCACCTCGGAAGCTGATGTGGAAGCGGGCCATGTCTTGACTGTTGTAATCTTCTTAGAATCTACCGATATGCCATCTCCAGTAAAAATATGTCCATGAAATGATACCTCCTTGAGAAAGAAATCACACTTGCTAAGCTTCGCAAAAAGTTGCCCATTCCTCAAGGTCCCCAAAACAATCCATAGATGCTGCTTATGCTCCTCTTGGCTTTTCGAATAAATCAAGATATTATCTATGAAGATGACTACAAATTTGTCCAAGTACTGGTGAAAGATCTTGTTCATTAAGTTCATGAAAACTGCGAGAGCATTGGCCAAACAGAAAGGCATGACCAAGAACTCGTAGTGTCCATAGCTCGGTGAAAATATCGTCTTCGGAATATTTTCCTTCCGAACATTCAGTTGGTGATAGCTCGATCGTAAGTCGATCTTCGAAAATAATTTTTCTCCACTTAGTTGATCGAATAGATCATCTATGCGCAGCAAAGGGTACTTGTTCTTCACCGTAACTGCATTCAAAGCTCTATATTCGATATACATGTGCATAGTCCCGTCGTTCTTAGGTAAAATAATAACGGGTGCTCCCCATGGTAACGCACTGGCACGAATAAAGCCTTTCTCCAATAAGTCGTCTATCTGCATCTTCATCTCTACCAACTCCTTCGGTGCTAGTCGATATACTCAAGATGAAATAGGCTCGATGTCCCGGTCGAGTGGCAGTCCCGACAAATCCTAGGGAAATATGTCTTCGAACTCAGAGATAACAGGGTGCTGAGGGGTGTCCTGTATTATCATGTGAGTCCCCAAAGTTGGTGCATCACAACTCTCTCCTTCTGCTTTGGTGAACTCGAACTCCGTCTCATTCGGTGGTCTAAAGACGATACTGCCCCTATGGCAGCCTATCAGAGCAAAATACTGGCTCAACCAGTCCATTCCGAGAACCACATCGAACGTAGGCATAGAAAATACAAGGAGTCGTGCTCTCATCTCTCTATAACATATCATTATAGTACAAAGCCTACAAACACCTGGAACAGGTATAACTCCTCCTCCAGTAAGGATTCTAATGTTCTTAGATAAGGGTGTAATGGGAATGCTGTGTCTAGTGGCAAAACTAGTAGCTATGAATAAATGAGTGGCTCTAGTGTCAAACAAAGTAATGGATGGAAATGAAGGAACTAAAACCATACCTGCTATAACTTCTGCCTCTGTCCCGGGCCTGAGCTCTGGCCTTGTTGTACTGTATGCCTTGTGGAGGCAATGGTGGGCGAGGTGCTTCTGCTGTAGGTCGTGGTACTAGAAGTGTTGGGGCCGTAGGCCTCAAGGCCTGATGTTCATGTACTAGTGCCTGTTGCTCGGGGCAATCTCTGGCCATGTGATGTCCTGATCCACATCTCATACATAATTACAGGCGAAGTCGACAGTCATTCTTGATATGACCTAGCTTTCCAAAAAAGTTGCAATTGGGCTTCTGGTAGGGTGTATTCCTCTGCTGGTACTGTCCTGTGGGCCTCCTGATAGGTCCTCCCTGAGCATCTCAGGATGGTGTAACAGCTGGTGTATAGCGTCTCGATGTCTGCTGCTGCTCCTTGCGAAGAATCTCTTGAGCACGACCTTCTTCCAAGACAACTGAATGGTATACTCGAAACTGTGTAGTCGTATAAGACTTGAACTCTGGTGCAAGCCCCTGATGGAATCTTCTCTCCATCTCTAACTCAGTCGGGATGAGTCCCATACCAAAACTACTCAGGCGATTGAACTCTAAGTCATACTCATCAACTACCATATTTACTTACTTCAGATGAAGGAACTGGTCGTATAGACCGTCTTGAACATGGATGGGGAAGAATCTCTTATAGAATAGATCATAGAACTGCTTCCAGGTAATCCCAGTGCCTAATTGTCTCTCTTCTGCCATCCACCGGTGGTAGGCATTATCCTCTAATAGTAGGTCTACTGCTGTCGTCCAATCTCGAGCTAGCAACTGGGATGCCTTCAGTATCTTTCCCGTACCAATAAGCCATTGAGGCACCTCTAGTGGCTTCTTCGTTCCACTGAAGGGCTTGGGGTTCATGTCTGTGAAGTTCCTGATAGAGCCTTCATAGGGATGCAGAGCCGATGCTGGTGCTGGTGCTGGTGTCGGGGATGGAGGTGGAGGTCTAGCCAATACTGCCATCATAGTCTGTCTCATCAGCTTAGTCTGTTGCCACTGAGCCTGCATCATGGCTACGTGAACTGGGAAGTAGGGTTCCCATCAGTGGGTGGTGGAGGCATCTGAGGGCCTGACTGTGGTAGAAACTTATGAGGGAATGGTGGTGGTGGAGGTAGTGGTACATTTCCTTCTGGTGGCACAATAGTGTTCTGCCAGCCTGGATGACTGAGGGTGCTTCGATCTCTCGATGCACCGACGTCGGAGTAGTAGTAGGCTGCGACTATCTGGGTTGGTACGGTGTCACTGGAGTCATCGGAGGATTCTGTCCCTCCGGGGTAGCCTCTTCACCATTTGTGAGGGCCAAGGCAGAAGTGCGTCCGCTTCTTAGATTCATACTGTTGCCACGAAGAAAGTAGGATGATATGAGGAAAGGTTAGATATGGGGTAATTAAAGGAAATTTGAAAATCTTGGTTGTCAAAGGAGGTAGTAGTTCTGAATGACATACTATTCCTATTCATATATGCAGGCTTGTTGGACACAGTCATGTAACCCAATAATATTTTCTGACCTGCCTGGGCTACCATAAAAACATGTAATGCCCCAGTCCTAAAATACTTAGGACCAAGTATGTAGACATGCCAGCTACACATACACGAAGAATACTCCAATATATGGAATCCTCGTATACGTACATAAGCTGTATATATAAAATAATCATAGGCCAGAATATAATAATTATAATCAAATCTCATCACAGCTCAATACAGAAGATATAAGAGTCCAAATAAATAATGTACCAAAGAGATAGCCGGGTGAACATACCCACTCCAAACAGCTATAAAAACTAGTCTCAAATGATCGAAGTCCGACCTTCGCAAAATAGAAAGAAAAGTGACATAAAAGTTGTCCACAAAATGTCTCAACAAATAAATAGACTAGAACTCAGTAGGAAAATATTGTTGAGTTCTAGTCTATTTATTTGTTGACAAAAAATAGACTAGATCAGTATCCGTAAATAGACTAGATCTATACATCGAGTTTGCTGACGGGACTATCAAGGTCGAGTTTGCTGACATCGACCCGTTCTGGGGACTTGAAGCTTACTGTACGGATACTGATCTATACAAGTCAGTCCCTTAGGACGATGGCGGCAATGATACTGATGACGAGGCGAATATGGCCTTAGAAAGTGCAGCGGTTGCCGAAGAACCTCTAAAGGTTTGACTGAAGGGAAGACCCCTCAAGGTGTCTGCGCCTCTCGTCGTCAAGCTCTGAGGCAGAACCCCCTTTGCCCTCAGAAACGTCAGATCATGGCAAGGAGCCCATGCACATAAGGCTACCTCAGAGGTCCCCAAGGCCGACCATGAAGGCGTATGAGCCTCAGGCTGCGACCCCTTTGGTGATCAAACTAAAAGGGAAGCATCCTCCTCCTCCTCCCTCGACAGCCCTAGTCCTCACCGATGAGGAGCTAGGAGACTACATTTGTGCCAATACGAAAGTGCACTCTTTTATGATGTAATCCCCCGGGATAAAATCTCTCATTTTATTAATAGAAAGTTGTCTTTGAATTACTCTTGTGCATATTGGAACACTAAATACTACCTAGACAACTCTCTGTGTAAGATACAAATACAAGTGACAACCGCCAATCATGCGAGCCAAGTTATCCCCTCCCGGGGCACCTGCTTTTCGTTCCAGCAAGGAAGAAAGAAGAAGAATCCATCAACTTTGGTCGAGTAGAGCATCCTCAACGACTAGTTCCCGAAGATCCAGAATCCGACAGCGGCAAGATGTAGCTCTACCGCTATGCTACTCAGGCCAAACACCTCATGCAAAAGATGGGTTACGACCTGAATAGAAACAAAGGGCTCAACTATGGTAAAGGTCGGTGCCTTCCCTTACGAATTCGAGTTCCAAAGGAAAAGCCCCAAAACTATTACCAGCGCACCCGCCGGGGTTGGGTATATTACGCCCATTTCCACTTCAGAAGGCTCAGAGACAGAAGTCATGATGCACTCACACTCTTCTGACTCCTCAACCGGGGACTCCGATACCAGTACCAACCAGGTCGTCAAAAGGATATTGTCAGCTAACATGGCCTCTACAAGCTCTCCAATCAAGGACGAAGACCAGGCACTTAAAATACCTCAGAGATGAACCTTGGGCTCAATGCCTAGGATTTCAATGGGAATGGCGTCGCGTGCAGTCTGAATCTCTGACATCTCAGTAAGTGTTCATGAATTGCTTTGAAAGTATTCATCTCTTCTATACATTTCCCTAGCGGAAAACCTTCTACGTCTATATTACCTCTGGATTGCTCCTATACACCCAAAATCGAGGCTACCATATCCATATTACATTTGAGTAGTCTCCCTCTTCTTGATTGATCCCATGATTATCATGGCTATCTAGAAAATAGTTTACGTTCATATTACCTCTGAATTGTCGTTCTACATCCTAGCACATATTATGCTTGTCACGTTCAAATTACCTCTGGTTAGGCGTATCTTCCGTGATGACCCTTGTTATGTTAATCAAGGGCAAGGAAACCTTTCACCTGGGCTCGTTAAATAAAGAGACAAAAAAGTCCTTATACAGAAGCATGTGGCTACAAAGACATATTATAGACTTTTCGTAGTTATATACACAGAGGCATTTAGTGTTGAAGCTTAAGCACGACATCAGCCTAGCAACAGAAGTGATGGGCATCTCGCCTATAAAGAGATTCGTGTTCATGCTTCTGTTCAAAGTACCCCGAGCTTTACCCAAGTTTGGGACACTTTGAAGGGGGTCGTGTAGAAGCATGAAAAATTTTAGCTGACAATATTCCTCACCACAGCACAAATAATACAACTATGCAGACAGAGTGTTAAAAAGACAAAATAGAAGATATGGAAGAAAGTTCTTTTATTATCTTGTCTACAAAGGTCTAGTACAAACTCATCAAGGCTACATATAAAGGACCAACCCTATTCTACTGCAAAGGATCGATTACAGATTCAACAAAGCCTAGAGGAGTCTACAAGGGGCTTAGTCATCGTCAAAGCACAGTCCCCCTTCTTCTAGGTATGCATACTGGAAGATTGATCACCATTGAAAAATATTCTGACTTTCTTGTGGGCGCAACCCTCCAAAAGCGTATCAGCAACTTGACTGAAGCGAGCAAATTCCTGAAGTAACACTTGGCCCGAGTTTCCAAAAGGCGCAGAAGGTCTCAAAAGCCCAGAATGACAGGGCAAATCACAACCTGTGGCCTGTGGTTCTTCTGGTGGCCATCCCACAAGCTAGGTCGTCAGGACCTCGAAGACCTACAAGGCGTTGCCCAGGTTTGAACTCCTCATAAGAAGCGTTCCAGCATGTTTTAAGGCTCATCAACAGTTCTTCTACGAAGGCATAGCCCCTTTGAGCGAAGAAATCCTCAACAAAATCCAACTTAGGCAAGGCCAACCGCCGCTCGAAGCAAAGTTTGGATCCAGTATAGAGTTAAAGGACAAGAAGAGGAAGAAGACATGGCTTTTCAGAAGAAGCTCCCTCTTTATATAGGGCGGAAGTGGACCAAAATATAGGCCACATGGCCGACGGTCAAAGTTTCCACATTAATAGGATGAACCTAGGACTCAGCATGATGAACCTCGTTAAATAAAGTTCATTCGACTAAGTCCTAAACTATCCTAGGATCCCTTAAAAATTCCAAATAACGGAGGCAATTAAGAGGGAGTTCCTTAAGGAGTGGTCATTCATTGCTCTTTAAAAGAAAACTTCATAGCCAATGCCTTCAATCTAGAGGTGCAGCTACATTACTGCGCCAACCTCAGGCACTGACTGCTGATGTTTTGACATCACCTCAACTCCAACGGCGGCAGCACTTCTCTGACCCAGAAGTTCAAGTACCTTTCGTCAGAGACATGGGAGATACATTGCATCCAACACAAGTCTGCCTACCTCTCCAAAAGCACAGTAACCTCATCAACCTGAAGCACAAGCCTACTCGTCGCCCTAAAGCATAGTGACTTCGTCGCTCGAAACCCAGCCTTCTCGTCTCTTAACGTATAGAGGCTCCGTCGCCTTCGAAGCATAGTCCACTCGTCGCCTGAAAGCATAGAGGCTCCGTTGTCTCTAGAAGAACGGTCTACTCGTCGCCCCAGAAGCAGCAGCACTTAGACCTCGCTACTGGCATAGGAAGCATGATCCCACCCAGTCGGTTTGCTTAAACTGACTCTCTCGAAGATATTGGGATCAATTATGATTGATATCTTATCAAATTGATTTAAATTAGACGAGGATTAATCAGAATCCAAATTTGAGATAAAATCCCAAGATTTACCCGTCTACATCCAAACAAGCAAATTGACACATGCTATGTGTCACCTCCTTCGGTCATTTTGATAACCACCAGAGATCTTGATTGAGGGAAATCTCAATGTCTGCCACGTGACAGCACCGTAGAAGCCCGCACCGTACAATGACGGCAGATTTTCATATCTCAAAACCCTAATACATCGCATATGTGCTTTCTTCCACTATAAATAGGAGTTTTTCCTTAACAAGAAGAGACCACCGAATATCAAATCTTCAACTCCAGACATCCTCTTGATCGGAAACCCTGGATTTCTATCAAAGGTATCAGAAAGTCAGAGCAAGTTCAACCCATCGTCAGATCATCAACGGAGTAATGGAGCCGATGCAGTGCTCGATCTCCACCGTCACACTTTAACCGAAACTCTTCCCCTTGTACTTAGAATATATTGTTTAGGACTTTCTTTCTGTACACAGGTCTTCCCCTTGTACTTAGAATATCCTATTTAGGACTTCCTTTTCTGTACACAGGTCTTCCCCTTATACTTATAATATCCTATTTAGGACTTCCTTCTCTGTACACAGGCCATTTTTACGTTCAATAAGCAAAAAGGTCGTTCAACCTTTTGTGATATCGAACAGTGGTGAACTATCATGAGGAAACATGTCCTCAATCGTCATCCTCGTCATCATTATCATCAGCAGCTCTGGAAGGACCGGTCTCAGCAGAACGGTTTGGATCATACCGGGCAGCAGCAGGGTCATTGTAACACTGATCATCTGGATCATCAATCTGATAGCCAATTCTGGTAGGATCACGAACCATAGGGATGGGTCCACTTGGGTTGTGACAAGACTGTATGACATATCCTATATAGAGTTGGATACGGCCTGGAACGAAAGGATAGTACAGAAATCCATGGAGCAAAACTGATACAACATAAGAGTCTGAAGTGACTCAAGAGTAACACCACCGAAAGGATGAGTATCATCAGCTAATGGGTCAAGTGGAGGAGAAGCCGAAACAGTAGGAGAAGGAGCAGAACGACGATGCTCATAAAATAAGTAGGAGAACCATCCTCAGCATAATCCTCTAGTCCAACCTCAAAGTGCTGAAAGATGTAAGGGAGATACATCGCATAAAGAAGACGTCTCGATTTCTTGCAACACCGCTCCATAGCGGCGATAATAGTCTTGGGTAGATTGAAGGGGATGTAAAAAAAGAGATGATAGATAGCTGAAAGCTCTATATAAGAAATCTCATCAGTGGCGGTATTCTTTGGAATGATGGTAAAGAATACCATTCTATGAAGATCATAGAAATAGTTGTTCAGATGCCTAAGGCGAAGGGTGCCTTTCGGTCGAGGGTTTGGTTCATATGACGGTCAGGAAAGGAGTCAAAAGTTCTCCCTTCGGGAAACTGGAAAAAGTGATATCTACTAGGGCTTCTCCAGTATTGGTAATGTTAAGTATGATAGCTAAGTCATCACTATCAAATTCAATATCGATTCCACGAACTTTTGATTTCACTTTCCCGTTAGTGACCGACAAGTTGCAATAAAACATCCGAATTGCATTGGCATATATAGAAAAAGTAGATTGAACTAAATCTAGCAATTGATGATATTCAAAAATGTTCACATGGTCAAAAATAATATAAAATTAATAGGAGCACCCGGATAAAGTTTTTTTTTATACAAATCATTAACCACTTATTTGATGCCTCTTGAGACACAAATAGAACTCATCAAAGAAATCTTCGTCGAATTTGGATGGAGTAAAAGAGAGAATAAGGTCGCCGCATGATGAGTAGAGGACGAACCTTCATCAACCTTTCTTTTTTTTTGAAGAAATAGGAATTTTAGGAGCAATAGAAAATTGAAAGTGTGGAGATAGAGGATTTATACCAAAATTGAAGGTAGACAGTGGAAGAGAAATTCGAGAGAGCTCCAAATCCAAAGTTTAAAGGCTTAAGAAGCTTGGAGAAGGGAGAACCAAGAAGTTAGGGTTAGGGTTTCAGTAGAAATATGGAGGCGTTGATGAGGTTGAAGATGTTGTTGAGGGTTTAAATAAAAAGGAGGCTCGGTTGTACAGCTTCTGTTCGAATTCATCCAGACCGAGTTCAGTCCGAGTTCGGCCAGAACTCTGACCGAGTTCGGTCACTTAGGAATCAGAATAGAGGTTGGAAAGGGTGTGATAGTTTTTAACATAAATACAAAATTAATTAGAAATAAATAGTGAACTAAATAATTAATATTGATTAATTAATAATGCATAAATCGCTTCGAATACTTCGAGTTAATTGTAGAGGCCGGATCCCAGCTAGTGGTAGGCCAAAGACTAGAACACCGTGTCGCATCAGGATATTTGCACCTATGTGACAGAAGGGCCCTTTCGGCTTATAACCAAAATAATTTTCGCAAATTCATAAATTAACTAATAATATTAATTATATTACTTCAACATCCAAAATTTATAATTTTTCGTTGTAAAGTTAAAACGATCTTCAGCCAAGGCTTAGTGAAGATGTCAGTTTGTTGATGTTCAGTGTTAACAAATTCTAGGTTAATATCACGATGTAAAACATGATCCCTAAGAAAATGAAATCTAATTTCTGTGTTTAGTCGAGAGTGTCATAGGATTATTTGTGAGATTAATGAAGCTATTATCACAGTAAATAGGGATGTGATGAAATGATAACTGATAGTCTTCTAAAGTTTGCTTCATCCACAAAATCTAAGCACAACAACATCCTGGTGATGTACGCAGCCTCGGTTGTTGATAGTACAACAAAAATGTGTTTCTTAGAAAACCAGGAGACTAATGACTTGCCTAGAAAATGACATGTGCCACGGGTACTTTTACGATCGACTTTGCATCCGATAAAATATGCGTCTGAGTAACCTATCAAGTCAAACAAATTGATTTTGGGATACGAAAGACCAGCCGTCAAAGTTCCTTTAAGGTATTGAAGGATACGCTTAACGACGCTCACATGTGATTCTTTAGGCCAAGCCTGATACCGTGCACATAAGCATATAAAACATAATGTCACGATGACCAGCAGTTAAATACAGTAAACTACCAATCATACCTCTACACTTATACGTCAGTCGGTGTACCACTTTCATCTATATCAAGCTTTGTAGATGTTGCCATAGGTGTGCCAATTGGTTTGATATTGTCCATGTCAAATTTTTTAGCAAATCTTTTGTATATTTTGCTTGATTGATGAATATTCCTTGTGAACTCTGTTTGATTTGTAGCCCAAAGAAGAATGTAAGTTCTCATATCATGCTCATTTCGATTCACTCTGCATACACTTAACAAACTCATTACATAGCATCACATTTGTTGATCCAAATATGTTATCTACGTATTTGTACTAACAAAATATTTTTATCCAAAGATTTTCCTAAAAGAGTTGAATCAACCTTCCCTTTTAAAAACCGTGTTCAAGTAAGAAGGAACTAAGGCGCTCATACCATGCACGAGGTGCTTGTTTGAGATCGTAGAGAGCCTTTCGAAGTTTGAATACGTGATTAGAATTTTGAAATCTTCGAAACCAGGATTTGTTTTACAAAAACTTCTTCTTTTATAAAACAATTTAGAAAAGCACTTTTGACATCCATTAGAAAGATTGAAACCATAAAAACTTGCAAAAGAACAAAGCATATTGTAAAACCCTAAATTTTTATGGCTAAATATTTTTCTTCTTTACTTATTTCTTTTTTTATCTTATAAATATATAATATTGACCTTAGATTATTACTTTATATTTTCTCTCGATAAAATATCAAGTGTCTACACATATAGTAAACGTATACCTTGATATATGGACAGATTTTATAGTAACTAAATATAGATGTTAAAATGTTCTAAAAGACAATATATTTATAAATACTTGGTATATATATTTGTTGCATTTATTATTTATAATATTTTATATAGAATATATATGGGTTTAATAAATAGATAAAGAGAGCATATATAAATAGATGAATATATCATGATTTTATTTTGCGTCATTTGAGATATTACAAATCCTAGGATTTTTAATGGTTTGATAAGAAGAGATGAGTTATATAAAAAAAGAAATCAAAGACCAATTTCTCGCGAGAGATTGGAAATACGCAATCAACTACCCAGCAAGTCGCGACCCCTAGAACTAACCGACCCCCTGGTATATAACGAGAGAGAGAAGGAGATTCCACAAAAACCCTAGCCCTTGAGTTCATGATTGACCCCGTAGCTTTCCTTAACCCCTGGGCAGCCACCCCGACACCAGTGCTACCACATGACATGCCGGACATAGCCGCACCTGTGCCTGGAACAGAGGAAACAACAGCAGCAATAGCAGTATTCGTAAAAGACTCCCTCATCGATCAATCAATTCACAAACTAATTTTTGAGGTACGATCGCAACATAACTCTCTTCCATTCCCTTCAACTAGGTAGTTCCTACTATAATAAATTGTTTAGAAAATCAAATCAAAAGTCAAGAAAAATCTGTTCGAATTGAACAAAAAATTTGAACGAGACATATTAGAAGGCAGAATTATGTTATTCTATAGAGAATTTAGAAATATAATTAAAGATAGTTTTAGACAACTATACCCTTTAAAACCCTTTACATAGATTTGGATTTCATCGACATAGCGTCGAGAAATCGAATTTTCAAAATCATGAAAAACCATGAAAACAGTTTTCAAAAACTCAAAAAATTCTACAGATACGGCATGCGCCCCGACAAACTAGGCGATGTGGTCGTGCACTATACGCATTAAAGTCACGTATGGATGTTGCCGATGTGTGGGAACTGACGGAACTCGATTTTGTTGCTTGTGCGCGACGAAATTAGTGTGTATCTGTCGAGATACCTCCGTATCGACCTTTTACAAACTTGGCCCTAACATCATGTACGTTCGTCGTATCGAGACAAAAGTTACATCAGCACGACCGAATCAAAATTTTGGTCTTTTGTGCCAAGTTTGGTTCGATTCTGAGAAGGTCGACTGGAACGCCTATTTGGCGGGCCCATGACCCGATCAAACAGACGAAATTGTGCACGGCTTGCCGAATCTAACTTTGGACATACGCTTGGGTTGTCTTCTCAAACCAGACCCTTATATATATAGTTTGATAACTTTCGAGATCATAGGTACTGGCACGCATTTCGGTACAAAACGGATCCAGCGGAGGATATCATTTGACCCGAAATTATAATTTTGCCCCTGTTCCAAAATTGGACTTTTGGACAGGTATTTCCTAGCCATATCTTTTATTCCAAACACGTTTGTGGTGTTTATTTCACCATCCGAGGACGAACGCGGGATTTGACTTTCATCGCTTCACTATTCTGACGGTTCGAGCTATTGGACATCGCCGTTTTGCACACAGCCTCAGGTAAGATACCTTGCCATATTTACTGTTTTATTTAGTTACATTTTTCTTAGTTATTGCATATTTTTGTTTGTTTATTTCTAATTCTTTTAGTTGATTTACTTGCTTGTTTTCGTGATACATGATGCAAGTACTAGTCTATTTCTTTTTGTCTTTGAATTGCATATGGACCTAGAGTTAAGGGACTACTATAGTAGTGTATTGCATAACCCTTGACACAGTTGTACCACGAGATGTGTGTGAGATGAGTAGCATGTAGAGGTACTTGCGTGTTGGCTGATCACCCGTGCGCATGCGTTAGGTCTAACTGCTATTAGAGGCATGTTAGAAGACTTTGCAGTTAGTAGAGATACATGATCATGGATGTGACTTAGAAAGGTGCATCGGCTGGGGAGAACATTTCCTTGTCGTATGGGCTTCTATTACACATTCTTTTGTAACTCGGAAGCTCCGCTGGAGATACAGGTATGCTTACCCCCTCAGGTTGGCCGCTGTCATTTTTGGTTGTCATGCGCTTAGGTCACTGGTGCCCAAGTGGGGACTATACCAGATCCTATTTACATCCAGAGCTCATACGACGAAAGGTTTGTTCTTAACTGCATAATCACATTGGAATGTTTAGATAACCCTAGTCAATGTCACGTCACCCCCTTCTATTAGTAGCATGGGACAATGTCGCATCGCGAAATATTATGCTATCCCTTGATCTTGTTTGGTTGTAGAGGTAGTCAACTGTTTCGATGTGGAAATATTGGATCTTATTACGAGTGGGACTATTTTACTTTATTTCTAATTTATGACATATTATATATTCAGTTATGTGGCATGTTCTTCTTGTATCTTGTTACGTCCCTCTGAGGTCCTGGTGATCTCTCTAGTGTGTGTGCTTTGATGATATTTTGTAGGTGCTCAAGCCAAGATCGTGGTCTTTTCTTTCTATCATGGAGGATTGCTCTTACATAATTCATAGCCATTTTTATCTATCCTTTCCTTGTACATTTTTCTCTCATTTAAAATGGTTGGTAGTGGATTTGTCTCCGCCCAACTACTTGTATAAATGACAAAATTTATATTTGATTTACATTATTACTCTTTTATTTTGTGGATGAGATTTAGTTATCATGGTTTACTGTATTTCACAGCTTATGTACACATACAAGATTTCCATATATTGGAGTCTACTTCGTATGTGTGCAGCTAGCATGGATACGTACTTAGTCCTAAGTATTTTGGGACTGGGGCGTTACATGTTTTTGTGGTGGTCCATGTAGGTCGAGTTTATCACTTCAGTTACTTTACCGTACCAATGTGAGCCTGCATATATAGGATTAATGTCTAGGATCTCATCCACAAGCTTGACCTCCTTACATTGATTTCCATTTCCGAACTCTCGTTTGACAGCTTTGATTAGCCTCTTGTTTGATCCCTTCCTACCGTAATTTGTTTCTTTCCTTCCATGCTTGATAAAGGTTAGGAAGATGACTCATACTAGTCATACATGTTATATTACTCAATCACCCCATTAGTTTACTTTTATAAGTTGGGTAGTATACCTCATGACCTATCACTCTATTTTTTTGCAAACCATTAAAGATGATTTTAAAAGATTACCTAGACAATAGTGAATAAAGATCGAAATCCCATTAGTTCAACAAAGGCTTGAGAAAGGAAGACAGTAGGACGACTGTAGAGGCACTATCATCAGACGAGTCTTAGAGTTTGATAAAATTGAACTAATTGTGTTTTCCATCAATCATAAATCTCGCATAGCTATATTTTTGCACTACCTTCATTAATGTCGCTATTACAGCCTGGTTTTTCAAGCTTAATCTTTATCGAGCTTGTTTAAGACATATGTTCATTGGGGACGCCCGTTAACATATTGTTAAATAGAATTAGTGTATTATGGTCTAATGAACCATAGTGCATTTAGTTTGCCCTACAATTGATATTCCTCTGTGGATGGAGATATAGATGTTACTAGGATCTCATCCGCTACTGCCTTGACAACTCTCTCTGAATTATTCAATCGCCTATGGAACCACGTATTTGCAATCGATTCCCACTTCCTTAAACTCTTTATTGTTTTTCGTCTTTACTTATTTTCAAAAAAATAAATGCTCATATTTGAGGAAAGATATACCCAAATTGTCTCCCTTATTTCGTCATACCACTCATAGCCATGACAGATATAATACACAATCGTTCCATCTATTTAAAATCAGAGAACCACCTTCCAATTGATTTTATCTACCATATCCCGTTGTCTATCACATTGGGTAGTGTTCCTTCATACTCAAAGCCCAAGCACGATATCACAACTTTGAAATTCTCTAACCTCGTTAATCCTAAAACTGTGTCTCAGCTTCCAAAGTGAGTGGAATATAAGCCTTCTAAATTTTTGGATCTACCAAGATAACCAATTAACTAGGATAAGACGATTTCCATCAGGATGATAATTAGTGCCCCATGAACTCCCACTTTCTATTTAGATCATTAATTTGGTGTCCCCGACCGTGACATTAATATTCGAAGCACGAGACCAGTTCTTACCTTCCATCAAGTTTCACATACAAGACATAGACGACTCCAACTTCATGTAGACATATCATGTCCCACTAAAACACGTCCACTTGTACGCTATTTTTATGATGCGACTTTCGTGTCAAAAAGGCCAGCTATAGCCTCTACCATAATATCGTTGTCCTTTCTGACTTCAATTAGAGACTCAACCTTGACTCAAATCTTTTGACCCATATATGATTGTGATCTACTCGAAGCCCACTACACATACCACTAGTATGCCACTCAATAGAGGCCCATTGTGCTACTTTAACACAAAAGTCACAAAAGACGTCTTTTTGGCTTAAGGAACCTAGTAACCCCTCAGTTGACAACTAGCTCCACTACTAAAGTTGTAACTCAATCTAGGCTACCCTCACATAATATGAATGGTTTGTATTTTTTGTGGATCTTGTCCAGATAATGATTAAAATCCAAATCAATGATTGGTTCCAACGGAACTAATTAATTATTTGTTTATAGCATATATTTCTGTCCATATCATTTTGATACCTCTATCGTGAATTTGATATTTTGAGCACAGCACTAGCCATTTTCTTCTGGCAAATTTCAGCTTCATGAACTGGACGAGCTACTATACACACACATGACATATGTCCCACACAAATAAAACTTCTTGTGCTCTATTTTAATTTTACGACAAGTATGACACATTCTTCCTTTAGAAAAACCATATATGCCATTTTGGTTCCAATTGATTTTTAACTATGCCAATATTGACCCATCCCCTTAACTAGACTACATACACATGATTCATACAAGGCCTGTCACACTTATGATATGTGATATGCAACCAAGCAAGCCCATGCCCCTATACAACACAAACACCGAACTATCACACCCTAGTCACTATAGCTTAAAGAAACCGAATGCTTACCTAATTATATTCTATAGCAAAGTTCTGTACCTAGTATGGACCTCACCCCTTGGCCATGAACTCTTTTTCCTGATTTTTTCTATATCACCTCTTAGTTAGGCGAAGAACAAAATCCCTTGAACGAACATGTTCAGTTAGAATCAAACATGAGATGCCTATTATCCTGTTGAAGTATAAACCCTGTAGGAACCGTGTTAGAATTTAATAACCCTTCTTTAAGAGTGGTTGATCAAGAACGTCATGACAATGTTGAGGTTCCCTTAAAATCAATGACTATGGTCATAACTTCCGATAATCTCGTGCCATCCTATAGAAATTGTTCCTTTTAGAAGCATTGTAGCAACAACTTTCACGGTTAGCCAACTCTCATAAGTTGGGTAGAGCCTCGAACCAAGGATACCCTATCTTGTAGTTTATGGCGACAACTCGTATTCCTGTGATAACCACCTCCCCCGTCGTTTCAGAAACCAAGTTATGATTTGACGTGTCTGCCCTCCCATAAACCAAATCTCGTCATTTCATATTTTATTATATATTAAGATTATTTTTAATTTTGAGGACAAAATTTTTATATGTTGGGTAGGATGTAAACCCCAAAATTTTCATGGCTAAATATTTTCTTTTTACTTATTTTTATTTTTTTATCTTAAATATATAATATTGACCTTAGATTATTACTTTATATTTTTCCTCAGAATAAAATATCAAGTGTGTACACATATAGTAAATGTATACCTTGATATATGGAGAAGATTTTATAGTAACTAAATATAGCTGTTAAAATGTTCTAAAAGTCAATATATTTATAAATACTTGGTTATATATATTTTGCATGTATTTATTTAAATATTTATATAGAAGTACATGATAAAATAATATGTATTGGTTTAATATAAATAGATAAAGAGAGCATATAGAAATGGATGAATGTATTAAGATTTTATTTTGTTTCATTTTGAGATATTAGAAATCTAAGGATTTTATTGGTTTGATAAGAAGAGAGGAGTTATATAAAAAAAATCAAAAACCAATTTCTTGCGAGAGAATGGAAATCTTGCGAGAACCAACTACCCAGCAAGTCGCAACCCCTAGAACTAACCCGACCCCCCTAGTATATAACGAGAGAGAGAGAGAAAGGAGATTCCTCATAAACCCTAGTCCCTTGAGTTCGTGATCGACCCCGTTACCTTCCTCAACCTTTGGGCGGCCACCCCGACACCTGCGCCACCACCTGACATGTCGGATACGGCCGCAGCTGCGCCTGGAATAGAGGAAACAACAGCAGCAACAGCAATATTCGTAGTAGGCAAGGCCACTTAGCAACATCATATCTCCCTCATCGATTAATCAATCCACGAACTATTTCAGGTACAATCCCAACATAACCCTCTTTTATACCCTTCAACTAGGTAGATTCCTACTGTAATAAATTGGTTAGAAAATCGAATCAAAAGTCACGAAAAATTTGTTCGAATTAAACAGAAAATTCTAACGAAACCACTATATTTGAAGACAGAATTATGTTATTCCATAGAGAAATTTAGAATATAATTAATGATAGTTTTAGACAACCTATACCCCTTTAAAACCCTTTACATAGATTTGGGTTTCATCGACTGAGCGTCGAGAAATCGAATTTTCAAAATCAAGAAAAACCATGAAAACAGTTTTCAAAAACTCAAAAATTTCTACCGATACGGCGTGCGTTCCGAAAAACCGGGCGACGTGGTCGCGCACTATACACATCGAAAGGCGCATATGGATGTTGTCGACGTATGGAAACTAACAAAACTCGATTTCGTTGCATTTGTGTGACAAATCAGTACGTATACATCGAGATACCCCCGTATCGACCTTTTGTAAACTTGGTCCAAACTTCGTGTACATTCGTCGTATCGAGACAAAACTTGTGCCAACATTACCAAATTGAAATTCTTGTCCTGTGCGCCAAGTTTGGTCCAATTCTGAGAAGGGCGACCGGAACGCCTATTTGGCGGGCGTGCGACCTGATTAAATGGACAAAATTGTACACGGCCTGTCAAAATCCTACTTTGGACATACGGTTGGGTTAATCTCCTCAAACCGGACCCATAGATATAGTTTGACGACTTTAGAGATTGTAGGTACTGGCACGCATTTTGGTGCAAAATAGGTCCAACGGAGGACATCGTTTTGATCAGAAATTATGATTTTGCCCATGTTCCAGAATTAGACTTTTGGACAGGCGTTTCCTAAACATATTTTTTATTCCAAACATGTTCGTGGTGTTTATTTTAGCATCCGATGACGTATGCGGGATTTGACTTTCATCGCTTCATTTTGACGGTTCGAGCTATTGGACGTCGTCCTTTTGCACACAACCTCAGGCAAGATACCTTGCCATATTTACTGCTTATATTTAGTTGCATTTTTTGTAGTTATTGCATATTTTTGTCTGTTTATTTTTAGTTCTTTCAGTTGATTTACTTGCTTATTTTCGTGATACATGATACAAGTACTAGTCTTATTTCTTTCTTACTTTTAAATTGCGTATGGACCTAGAGTTAAGGGACTACCATATGTAGTATATTGCATAACCCTTGACACAGTTGTACCATAAGATGTGTGTGAGATGAGTAGCACGTAGAGGTTCTTGCGTGTTGGCTGATCAACCGTGCGCATGCATTAGGTCTAACTGCTATTACACACATGTTAGGAAACTTAGCAGTTAGTAGAGATTGTGATCAAAGATGACTTAGATAGGTGCATCAGGTGGAAGAACATTTTCTTGTCGTATGGGCTTATATTACACATTCTCCTGTAACCCGGAAGCTCCTAGAGATACGGGTATGCTTACCTGCTCAGGTTGGTCACTGTCATTTTTGAACATCATGCGCTTAGATTATTGGTGCCCAAGTGGGGACAATACCAGATCCTATTTACTGCCAGGGCTCTGCGATGAAAGGTTTATTCTTAACTGCATAATCATATTAAAATGGTTAGATAACCCTAGTTAATGTCACGTCATCCCCGTTCCATTAGTAGCTTGGGACAATGGCGCATTGCGTAATAGTGTGCTAACCCTTAACCTTGTTTGGTTGTAGGGGTAGTCCTATTTCATTGTGGAGATATTGGATCTTGTTACGAGTGGGACTATTTACTTTACTTCTGATTTATGACATAATATATATTCAGTTATGTGGCATGTTCATCCTGTATTGTTACGTCCCTCTGAGGACCTGGTGATCTCTCCAGTTGTGTGCTTTGATGATATTTCGCAGGTGCACTAGCCAAGATCGTGGTCTTCCTTTCTATCTTGGAGGATTGCCCTGGATTATTCATAGC
>JANAVB010031101.1:0-47975 GCA_029216955.1 Iris pallida
GATATTATAAAAAATTAAAAAAATAATTGGTATTTTTGTTATGCTGTGTGTCTGTGTTTACAGTGTGTGTGAAGTGCAGTGTTCGAACCATCGACAGTTTCGCTTACTGTTCTATGTTTATCTTGGATAGAAAGAGCAACAGTTCAGGGTGCACTTCTCAGAGCTTCCTCTTCACGTCCTTCACCTTCTCGGGAACCTTTACGATGTCCGGAGAAAGTGAAGGACGTGAAAATGAAGCTCTCAGAAGTACACCCTGAACTGTTGTTCTTTCTATCCAAGATAAAACATACAACAGTAATCGAAACTGTCGATGGTTCCGAACACTGTATTTCACATTCAATGTAAACACAAACACACATCATCACAAAAATACACATTATATTTTTTTAATTTCGGCAGCACTATCAGATCATCGCTTATAACCCAGCGTAGGTATATTTGCCATTCCCGTCGCAGATATCACAAAGTAAATATCACAATAAAAATATGAGGCAGTGCAAAGTAAATATCACAGACACATCTCACAAACATCAAATAGAGTCAAATAAAAATAGAAGATAAAAATTTTCCCACCAAGTGTATAAACGAAAGTGTACCAATAAACAATTTGCCCAAAGGGCCAATACATGTACAAGTCATAAAAAATTAATGAAATCACTGCAGACCCCTGTCGCACAACTGGGATAGAATGTAGTCATACTGCTCCTGGATGAGCTGCACCGTAGGGGCAGTAGGAGGCAGTACAATGTCTGGAGTCGGTGCCGTCGATGGACCGGGAGGACGTATCTGCTCCAGCTCTCGCAGTCGCTCACCATAAACAGTAAGGGTACTCACCACCCTCTCAGTACTCGCCTCAAGTGAAGCTGAAACCTGAGTGAGTGAGGCAGACATGCTCCTCTGCGATCCCTCCAGCTCGACCTGTCTACGCTCTGTGCACTGCGTAGACTCGATGAGCGTGTGCAAGCTGGCAGCTGTAGCCTGATGCAGACTTATCAGCTCCTGTATACTGCGCTCGACCGCATCAAATCGTCCGGTGACGATCGGAGGGTCAGATCGTCGCTCGTGTGTGGTGTGTGTTCGTGTGTGTGTGTGTGTGTCCATGGGAGAGGAGGAGGAGGAGGAGGAGGAAAAGAGGAGAAGGAGTTAGGTTAGGGTTTACCTGACGAAGAGGAGGAGAAGCTCGAGGAGGAGGAGCACGACGGGGTAGGGCTCGCCGGGGGGGGGGGGAGTCGCCGGAGGAAATCGCGGGGGGGGGGGGAGTCGCCGGAGGAGCTCGAGGAGGGGGAGAAAATTTGGAGAGGGGAGAAAATTTCGAGTGGGGGAAAAAAGAGCACAGCGTGCCCTAAGTAAAATAGTTAGCGACGTCACAGTCGACGTCGCTAACCGTCGCAAAAAATTTAATATAGGCGACATATTTTAATAATATGTCGCTGGACGTCGCTATTCAGCGACGTAGTTTATGTAGTGTCGCTGAACGTCGCTATTCAGCGACGGTTTGCGACATCAATATAAGGGAGTCACTATATTATATGTTTAGCGATAACGTCGCTAATAGAGCATATTTTAGTAGTGGACAGATGTATATGTAATGTTTAAAACTGTAGCAGGTATGTGATCGTCAATAGGTGTACAATGTACTGTGGTACATGTAAATAAAATGTACATACGTACAAGTTAACAAGCATAGGTGTACATCCGTACAGAAATACGGGATAATGGCCTGCGGCAAGGTATGCATAAAATGCGACCTCGTTCGCTACTATAGGGGGCATGATCACGTACTCAACTGTCAGTTTCCCCATAGCCCATATTCTAATCATGTGAGAGATACATAAAGACTGTTCTAAGCATGGTAGTAATGAAAAGTACAACATGTGACATTTTAACTTGCTACCCCAAGATCAGCATTAACATGGTTGGATTAGCAGTTCATTATGTAACAGTATGTAAAGTTTGTAGAAAGTACTTGCCTCTAGCAAAGCAAAGTAAAGCAAGCTGCGATAAAAGTGCTATAGATGTCTGGTAACTCGTCACTGTAGAAATAAATATATAAACTTAGTCTTTACACTAAGCTAAAATACTAAGACACTAATTGGTGCAACACGACTTGTGACTGGACACCTAGCCAAAATAATGACTTTAGCATATGAGTCCAATATGGGGTGACACACTACTTTAACTAACTTTCTACGGTCTTTACACTAGTGAGGGGTGAGGTTCAACACGGCTAAAACTCAAAGTAACACAAAAAGTTACAAGTCATAATTATTCAATAAATAAATCAAATGAATATTGTGTTCCAATAGTTTTGAGATAGACAAAAAGCTTAATTTTTACATAAAACAAAGTACCAAAATGATCCTTATTAATCATAGAAATTTATTATAATTTTTTTGGAATTTATTAACCAGTACAAGTATTTTATAAAAATCAGTTTTCCTAAGTATACAGAAAATGAGTTTTGGTTTCATATGCCAAACTAGTGGCAAAACTGTAAATTAAATACTATAAAAAATTATATTAAATTAGCTAAATTAACATAGTATCTAAATACTATTTTTCCAGAATTTTAACAGCAATTAAAGTATTTTTAGAAATTCAAAAACAGCATTGCACACAATCTGAAATTAAATAATTAATTATCTGCGTATTTTGTCCATGTATATAATTTGAACCAAAGTTCAAATACAGGACCTAAGGCCATGAATCAAGTCCTATGACTTGTACAGGTCTTGAATGTGTGAAATACATTTGGGCCCAAAAACCCATGCTAGGCTTGGACACCAAATGGTTGCAGTAATTTAAATACACACAAATATAAAGACGTAGAAATACATAATAAATATTAATATTTCAATAGGACAAAATTACATAGTAGTTATAAAAATATGACAATTATTTATAAAGATAATGTACACTAGGTAGAGTGAAATATATATAAAATGTATATCTACAATATTTATTTATATATAAATATATAGACATTTACATAATGGTATATACATACATATGTTTATATATATATATATATATATATATATATATATATATATAATATATATATATATATATATATATATATAAGAATACTTAACTATAAAGTATATATACAAATATTGTATACTATATATAATAGTATATATTAATAATAATATATACACATGAACATATATACATATACATATATGTACATAAATACATATATAACATATACATACATACAATTATAATAAAGTACTAAATATAACATATTATGTATATATATATATATATATATATATATATATATATATATATATATATATAAATATATATATATATAAATATAAATACAGCATATATATAATACAGTATAAATACTATATATATACATATACAAATATATGTTATACATATATATATATATATATAAATATATATAAATAACAGAAAAAAAGAAAAGAAAAAAAAAGGAAAAGAAAAAGAAATAAAAACAACAGCAAAAGGGGGCTCGAACTCGAGCCACTGAGCGCGCGCGGAGGAGGGGATTGAGTCGGGTCGGGCTGGCCAGGGGTTCAGCCCGCTAGTTGTGTTAGAGTTAGGACTTAGGTTAGTTTTATTTAAGTTTAAGTTAGTTAATATAAAAAAAATAACCATCCTGTTTCCGGACAGTTAGGGACACAAGAGTCTACGTGTCCGTGCTATGCACGACACGTACGAGTCATGAAACGCGTGTCCAAGCACAGCGTTGGGTTCGTCGTGTCCTGGCGAACCACATACGTGGATTCGAGACACGTACGACACAAATCCTCACTGCCACTTACGTGTCCGGCGGTCGATGTGGGTTTCGGGTGTGCTCGACGGCGGCTGAGGCGACGTGGTCGCGGCGGAGTGGTGGCGATCGACTCGCCTCGTCACGGTGTAATGCCTGTTGTTCGTATTACGTATTTGGAATACGTATACGTATTTTATCTTGTATTTGCATATCTCCTTGGTTTGGCTTGGCTTGTTTACTCTCGGTTTGGGTTGGCTTGGTTCGGCCGGCCCAATGCTTGGTTCATCATGGGCCAAGGGTGGAACACCTTAGCCTATGCTTCTCCTTCATTTCCACCACAACCCCCTCTTTATTATCTCCACCAACCTTCTCTCTCCTCCATAATTCTCATTTACTTCTCCTTCCCCTACCATTACTCTTCTCCACCAACCAAGAACACCATAGGCAAGTGCAACTTGCTTCCACAAGAGAACTCCTTTTGATGGTTTCATTAGCTTCTCCTCATGATTCTAAACCACATTAGAACTTGTCATTTTCCTTTTGAGGCTTTAATTCTTGTAGATCTAGAGTTTTGCTATTTTCGGATTTTTGGTGTTTTAATCTCTAAATTTGCTTGTTTTCAAGTTTTGATGATTCCATGTTTTAGAGAATTTCATTCTACCCAATTTTGACCTTTGGAAAGTTGGATTCGAACTTGTTTTGACCAAGATTTAGACAATTGAAGCTTAGATTCAACTTTAGAGTTCTTGCTGTTCTTGCCATTTGGAGAAGACAGTGAACAGTGAGCTAGCTTTTAGCTTACGCCACTGAGCTGTACGCTGCTCTTTAGCGAGTGTACGCTGACTTGTGTAGGCTCTTTAGCGAGCGTACGCTGACTTGTGTACGCTGCTCTTTAGCGAGCGTACGCTGACTTGTGTACGCTGCTTTTAGCGAGCGTATGCTAGCCTTGATACGCTGCCTGTTGGCAGCATGTCTTGAGCGTACGCTAGCTTGAGCGTACGCGTGCCTTGGTACGCTAGCTTAAGCGAGCAAGGCGTACGCTGGCCCCTTTCGTACGCTAGCTTGAGCGTACGCATTCTTGAGCGTAAGCTAGCTTGAGCGTACGCTGACCTGTAGCTTGAGCGTGCCCTTGTGTACGCTGACCCTTGCGCACGCTTCCCATTGGAAGTGTATGGATCCTTTGGTACGCAGACCTGAGCGTACGCTAGCCTGAGCGTAGCCTGGCTTGAGCGTAGCCCGATTACCCTTGATCTTCTATAGCCCTGTATATTGATATTTTTTATATTTAACGTCCATTTTATCCTTACGCCTTTTGTCCTGAACTTGATATCACGAATTTACTTGATATGTTTGGAATTGATAATTGAGCATGACGTGATAGTGACCCTAGTGGTGCACTCCTGACATAATAGCCTGACATGACCTGATAGTGGCCCGTAGTGGTGCACTCCTGACAAAGTACACTTGGCATGATAACCTGACATGATTATCTCGAATAGCTGTTGCGACGGCTACCTGACATGACATGACCTGTTTAATTAATCATGACACCGTGGGCGATTGTGCTTGTACAAATAATCCAGTCCTGTCTTGCATCATGTCTAGGAGGGGACTCCTGAGTACCACGGTCAGGAGTACCTACTGAAATGGACTAAGGTTAATAATTAGTATAATTCACTACTCATGAAGAGATGTTCCCCAGTTACAGGCGATCCTGTTATCCCGGCCGCAAATGTTTGGACTTGTAGCCTGCCGACGAGTAGGGCACATTTCCAGCCCACTGTTATGTGGGGCACCCGCCATTATCACTTAAATGATTGAACTATATTGTCACTCTAATGCATTATACTCTCTAGATTGTCACTATAATGATTGCCTGGATAACCTGGATAGCTGCAGGGCCTGTGACTACTTGGAGCATCTCATTGCATCTTGCTAGTAACTAGGATTGTGATAACCCTAGTTAGTTAATGTAGAAAGCCGTTGGCAATGATTGGCCGTGATTGATTGGATGGAGTCTAGTCTAGTATGGTATGTCTAGAATTGATTGATTGCAAGATTGTACCAGAATGATTGAATTATTGTCACTCCAGATTGTCACATAATGATTGTCACTCCAGATTGTTACTTGACCTGATTTCTTATATTATCTTGCCGATAAATGGTGAGAGAAACCAAGTTCCGTTCAGACGAAGGTTACAACCCCGGTCCTTGTTTGGTTTACGGATTGTAACTTAGCTATCTGAATAGACCCATGGTTATCTCATCGTATATCATCCTGGCATGCTTTTCCATATGTCCTGTTTTAGTGATTATATGCAAGATTGTCTTTTATAATTACCTATCATGCTTTTTCTTAAATTACTGTCTCTTATTATGTAATTATATTATTGTGCTAATTTGCTGGCTTTAGTTCTTAAGTGAAGCCTCCTTTGGGCACTGCTCTTCCTGGGGTCTGACCCAGCTGGTTTTGTATGGCCAGATACCGGAGCAGCACCAAAGGATCTTCCTGCTTTTCAGCCTGATGGTGGTCACCAGGCGTAACCAGGGCATCGAGTGGGTTTCTTTTGTTCCCCACTGTAATATTGTAAATTATCTTTTGAGGCGTTTAGCAGACGAGCAAGTGTTAGCTCGATTGTACTTACTTACTGTCTGCCTACGGGCTGTAACATGATTGACAAGCCCGGGGGTTGATCATGTATGACTGAACTCTTGCTAGTCCTCACATTTTGTAACGACTAGCTTCATGATCATCTGGATATGTAATGTTTGGGACGCCTTACAATTGTATATTTGGAGATCTGATATCTTGTGATTATTATTAGTTGGTTGAGATTGAGACATAGGCTATTTTATGACCTTAAGAGACTGATGGATTGTAGTGAAACCCTCACATATCTAGACAGCCGTGACCGTATAGCGGTTGTGGATCCCATTCCGTTATACGTAGCTGGCTATGTCTGCCCCCGCTCTCCAGTATTCTGGTTCTGGGCGTGACACACGGCGAACTTGTTGGCGGTGGTTGGAGGCGTCGAGCGTCGCTGTGGGGGTGGATTTGGGTAGATGGCCGGAGTTAGGGTTACGGCTAGGTTGTCGGGGAAGAAAGGGGGGTCAGGGCGGTTGTAGATTGTGCTAGGGTTAGGGTTTAGGACGGGGGGGTCGTTTTATAGAGGCTTAGGCGGTTAGGGGCGTCGAGCTGGCCAGAGTCGGCCAGAATGGCGGGTCGTCGTCGGCGTGACGGTCGTCGGGGTGGGTGATTAGGGTTAGGGTTTTTCATTTAGGTCCCTGTAGTTTAAGAATTTACAGTTAGGTCCTAATAGTTACTGAATGCAAATTAGAATTTGCATTCCGCATTAAAAACAATTCATTTATTACAAACTGATATTGTAACAATTCTAATAATTACAAAACTATATTAAACGATTCTAATTATTACAAAATGATATTAAAATATTTAGAAAATTACAAAATGATTTTTGTATTTAAAACTCATTTAAAATTAAAAAATTCTAAAAATTCCTAAAAATCCTAATAATTATTTTAAGGCTAAATATGACATTAAATTAATTAACACTAATTAAATAAATTTTAAAAAACAGGGCTTACAAGTCTTTCCTCCTTGAAAAATTTTGTCCTCGAATTCACAAGGATTGAAGACCCTACAATATTCTAACATAGCAAGCAATGCAACAAATGACTAAGGCTATGATCGAAACTAACCTCTAAGGTATCAAGCGAGAACGGTGGTTCCCTCACAGCGGTTGGATCGAACAAATAAGGGTATCTCTCCCTCATGTCCGACTCTCTCTCCTAAGTAGATTCACCCGGAGGTGACGGCTCCAAGCTATCGTACTAAGGGTATAACCTTGTTCCTCAGCCTCTTCTCCCTCCTGTCTAATATCTCCACTGGCTGCTCAGAAACTGTAAGGCTCGGTCCGACCTCCAACTCTGAATGATCTAGCACATGGCTGGGGTCTGGAACATATCTCCTCAGCTGAGACACGTGAAAGACATCGTGAACTCCTGCTAGGTTGGGTGGAAGTGCAATCCTGTAAGCTACCTCTCCAATCCTGCCAAGTATCTCGAATGGCCCGATGTCTGGGGCTCAGCTTCCCTCCTCGTCCGAACCGGATCATCCTCTAGTAGGTGATATCTTCACTAGCACCATATCACCATCTGCGAACCATCGGCCTGCGACTAGCATCAGTCTAGTGTTTCTGCCTAGCTTGAGCTACTCTGAGCCTGTCTCTGATCATCCCGACCTTCTCTGCTGCATCCGTGATCATCTCTGGCCCAAGCATAACTCTGTCTCCAATATCATCCCAAAAGAGCGGTGTGCGGCATCGTCGTCCATATAGCACCTCGAAGGAGATACCGATACTGGCTTGGTAGCTGTTGTTGTATGAAAACTCTACCAAGTGCAGATGGCTCTCCCATGATCCTCCAAAGTCCAGTACGCAGGTCCTCACATATCCTCCAGTGTCTGTATCGTCCTCTCGGACTGCCCATCTGTCTGCGGGTGGTACGCCGTACTGAACTTGAGCCTACTGCCCAACTCCTCCTGCAAGTTCCTCCAGTAGTGGGATGTGAATCTGCTGTCTCTGTCCGACACGATGCTCACCGGCACTCCGTGTAGGCGAACTATCTGTTGCATGTATAGCTCCGCCAACTTCTCGTGGAAAGCCCCACCTTGAAGGGTATGAAGTGCGCACACTTCGTCAGCCTGTCCACGATGACCCAAATGGCATCCTTCCCTCCTTGGGAACGAGGAAGCCCTGAGACGAAGTCCATCGTAATATGTTTCCACTTCCACTCGGGAATGGGTAACGGCTGCAATAAACCAGCTGGCCTCTGGCGCTCCGCCTTGACCTGCTGGCAAACTAGGCATCTCGAGATGAAACGTGATACATCCCTCTTCATCCCGTGCCACCAAAGATGTTCCTGTAAGTCACGGTACATCTTGTTAGCACCAGGGTGAATAGAATATCTCGATCGGTGCGCCTCCTGCAAGACTACTTCTACCAGCTCTCCCTTCGGCACGCACAATCGGCTGCCGTGCCTCAAGGATCCATCCTCTGCTATAGTAAAGTCATCCAGCAATCCAGCTAAAGCCTGGGCTCAAAGTCTGTGAAGGCTCTCATCTGTAGGTTGTGCCTCCCGGATCTGCTCTATCAAATCTGACTGAATGTCAAGCGCCACCATCTGTATCACTGACCCTGGCCGAACTAGCTCGATACCGATCTCCAGGTCTTCCCGTAAATGTCGATCTATCATCAGATACCATGCCATCGGATGCCTGTTCAGCGCATCCGCCACCACATTTGCCTTCCCGGGATGATACTGTAAATCGATGTCGAAGTCTTTCATCAACTCCAACCATCGTCTTTGCCTCATGTTCAGCTATTCTGCGTGAACACATACTTTAAGCTTTTGTGGTCAGTAAAGATTTTCACACGCTCTCCGTATAAGTAATGTTTCCATAACTTGAGTGCAAAGATCACCGCAGCTAACTCTAGGTCATGGGTAGGATAATTCTGCTCATGAGTCCGCAATTGCCTAGATGCATAAGCAATCACTTTTCTAGGCTGCTGTAGGACACATCCTAGCCCTTTTCCAGAAGCATCGATGTATATGGTGAAACCTCCAGAACCTGAAGGTAATGTCAGAACTGGAGCGGTCGTCAGCCTCCTCTTCAGCTCCTCAAATGCTGCTTGGCAATCCTCTGACCAGATGTACTCTGCGTCCTTCCGCGTCAACTTCGTCATGGGTTCAGCTATCCTAGCAAAGTCCTGGACGAACTTTCTATAATAGCCTGCTAAACCCAGAAAGCTCCTGATCTCTGAAACTGACGTCGGAGCCTTCTATGTCTCAACTGCAGCAATCTTCCTGGGATCCACCGAGATTCCATCTCCAGTAACTACATGGCCGAGAAACTCCATTCGGTCTAAAAAGAACTCGTACTTCGGCAATTTGGCAAACAATCTCTCCTGCCTCAGAATCCCCAAACTATCTGCAAGTGCTCTGTATGCTCCTCCGCGCGTCTTCGAGTATATCAGGATGTCGTCGATAAATACTACGACGAACTTATCCAGATACTGGTGGAATGTCTTATTCATCAAATTCATAAAGACAACTGGCGTATTTGTGAGACCAAATGGCATCACCAGAAACTCGTACTGCCCGTACTTCGGTTTGTCATTCCCCAGAACCAGAATACTGGGAGCGGGGGCAGACATAGCCAGCTACGTATAACGGAATGGAATCCACACCGCTATACGGTCACGGCTGTCTAGATATGTGAGAGTTTTACTACAATCCATCAGTCTCTTAAGGTCATCAAATAGCCTATTGTCTCAATCTCAACCAACTAATAATAATTACAAGATGTCAGACCACCAAATACACAATAGTAAGGCGTCCCATACATTATATATCTGGAATGATCATGAAGCTAGTCGTTACAAAATATGAGGACTAGCCAGTTCAGTCATACATGATCAACCCCCGGGGCTTGTCAATCATGTTACAGCCGTAGGCAGACAGTAAGTAAGTACAATCGAGCTAACACTTGCTCGTCGGCTAAATGCCTCAAAAGAATAATGTACAATATTACAGTAGAAGAACAAAAGAAACCCACTCGATGCCCTGGTTATGCCTGGGGACCACCATCGGGCTGAAAAGCAGGAAGGTCCTTTGGTGCTGCTCCGGTATCTGACCATACAAAACCAGCTGGGTCAGACCCCAGAAAGAGCAAGTGCCACAAAGGAGGCTTCACTTAAGAACTAAACCAACAAATCATTAGCATTCAACATGTAAGAAAAATACTAAGTAACACAGATTGAGGTTGTGCACTACCAATGCACTTATCCCAATCAGAGAAAATAATTAAGTGAGGCATCATTGACATAAAAGAACTGGAGAATCATGCTAAATAAAACATAGCTGGACAATATATGAAGAGAAAACGAAGGTACTATTCCGAAAGCCAGGTTACAATCCTTAAACCAAACAAGGACCGAGATTGTAACCCTTCGCCTGAACAGAACTTAATCTCTGATCATTTATTGTTAAAGGTGCCAATCATTAAGGTAAAAAGGAGAAAGTACAATGATAAAAGTGACAATGAAGAGTGCAATACGCTAGAGTGACAATAGAGTACAATCGTTATAGTAACAATCTGGAGTGACAATCATTCAATCATTCTGGTACAATCTTTCAATCAATCACTTCTAGACAATACTATACTGGACTAGACTCCATCCAAGCAATCACGGCCAATCATTGCCTACGGCTTTCTACATTAACTAACAAGGGTTATAACAATCCTAGTTACTAGCAAGATGCAATGAGATGCTCCAAGTAGTCACAGGCCCTGCAGCTATCCAGGTTATCCAGGCAATCATTATAGTGACAATTTAGAGAGTACAATGCATTAGAGTGACAATAGAGTTCAATCATTTAAGTGACAATGGCGGGTGCCCCACATAACAGTGGGCTGGAAATGTGCCCTACTCGTCGGCAGGCTACAAGTCCAAATTTGCGGCCGGGATAACGGAATCGCCTGTAACTAGGGAATATCTCTTCATGTCTAATGAATTATACTAGTCATTAACCTTAGTCCATTTCAGTAGGTACTCCTGACCGTGGTACTCAGGAGTCCCTGTCCTAGACATGATGCAAAACAGGACTAGTTTATTTATACAAACACAATCGTCCACGGTGTCCAGATTAATTAAACAGGTCATGTCATGTCAGGTAGCCGTCGCAACAGCTGTTCGAGATAATCATGTCAGGTTATCATGCCAAGTGTACTTTGTCATGAGTGCGCCACGGGGCCACTATCATGTCATGTCAGGTTATTATGTCAGGAGTGCACCACTACGGGTCACTATCATGTCATGCTCAATTATCAATTCCAAACATATCAAGTGAATTCATGATTTTCAAGTTCAGGACAAAAGGCGTAAGGATATAAATGGACGTTAAACATCTAATAAAATATCAATATACAAGGCTATAGAAGATCCAGGGTAATCAGGCTACGCTCAGGCCAGGCTATGCTCAGGCCAGGCTACGCTCAGGTCAGGCTATGCTCAGGTCAGCATACGCTCAGGTCAGGCTACGCTCAGGTCGGCATATGCTCAGTCAGCATACGCTCAGGTCGGGGCATACGCTCAGGCCAGGCTACGCTCAAGTCAACATACGCTCAGGTCAGCATACGCTCAGGTCGTTATACGCTCAGGTCAAGCTACGCTCAGGTCAGCGTACGCTCAGGGCGGCATACGCTCAGTCAGCATACGCTCAGGTCGGCATACGCTCAGGCCAGGCTACGCTCAAGTCAACATACGCTCAGGTCAGCATACGCTCAGGTCGGCATACGCTCAGGGTAGGCTACGCTCAGGTCGGCATACGCTCAGTCAGCATACGCTCAGGTCGGCATACGCTCAGGCCAGGCTACGCTCAGGGCAGGCTACGCTCAGGTCAGGCTACGCTCAGGGCAGGCTACGCTCAGGTCAGGCTACGCTCAGGCCAGGCTACACTCAAGTCAACATACGCTCAGGTCAGCATACGCTCAGGTCGACATATGCAAGACATACGCTTCCAAAAGGCAGCGTATGGGGTCCATACGACTCCTTGTCAAGGCAGCGTATGCAAGACATACGCTTCCAAAGGGCAGCGTATGAGGTCCAGACTGTGCTGCGCTAAAGAGCGCGCGCAACTCAGCGGCGCAAGCTAAAAAGCTCGTGCACTGCTCACTGTCTTCTCCAAAACAGCAAGAACTCCATAGTTTGAACCTAAAACTTCAAAAGTCCATAACTTGGTCAAACAAGTCCAAATCCAACTTTTCAAAGGTCAAAATTGGGTAGAATAAAATTCTCTACAACATGGAACCATCAAAACTTGAAAACAAAGAAGTTTGATAGATCAAAACCACCAAAATCCGAAAATAACTAATTTCTAGATCTACAAAATCAAAGTCTCAAAATAGAAAATAACAAGTTCTAATGTGTCTTAGAAACATGAGGAGAAGCTAATGGAACAATAAAAATGAGTTCTCTTGTGGAAGCAAGTTGTACTTACCTAAGGGGTGTTCTTGGTTGGTAGTGGGTTTAATGGAGAAGGAAGAAGAGTTAATGAGAAAGTGGAGGAGAGAGAAAAGTTAGGTGGGTTATAAAGGGGGATGGTGGTGGTAGGTAGGGGGTTCACCCCTATGATTCATAATGAACCAAGCAAACCAAACCAAGCCGAACCAACCCAGGAATAAACCAAGCCCAAATAAACCAATGAACCATTAAAACCAATTAAACTATCAATGCCAATAAAACAAAGCCAACGCAAAATAAACCAAGATAACTAACCATGAATAAATAAATATGGATCCAAAACACGTATACGTATACTAAATACGTATCACGAATTTGGGACATTACAGTGTTGAACGCCGTCTTCTGAATGTCTGCTGCCCTAACCTTCACCTGGTGGTATCCGGATCTTAAGTCTATCCTGGAAAACACCTTCGCCCCGCTCAACTGGTCGAACAAATCATCTATCCTAGGCAGAGGATATTTGTTCTTGATGGTGATGGCATTCAACGCACGGTAGTCAATACACAACCGGACTGTACCATCCTTCTTAGGCACAAAGAGCACTGACACTCCCCATAGAGAAGCATTGGATCGAATGAAATTCTTTTTTAACAGGTCATCAATCTGCTCTTTCATCTCTACGGCCTCCTTGGGATTCACTCTATAGCAAGCCCGGGATACTGGTGATGAACCCGGCACTAAATCTATAGTGAACTCCACATCTCTGTCAGGCGGAAGCCCTGGAAGATCCTCTGGGAATACATCCATAAACTCCCTAATGATAGGGTGTGGCGGTGCTACGTCCCCAACTATCGTACGACAGTTCGGCTCTAGGCTGATCTCCGGCCCTGTCCTCCTGACACTGAATGGTGCTGTGCCAGGGGGACTGAACAAAATACTACCCTCATGACAATTTATAGATGCATGGTGTCACGCCCCAGAACCAGAATACTGGCAAGTAGGGACGGACAAGGCCAGCTACGTATAGCAAAGTACTCCAGTACTCCGAAACAACGTATAAGCTGTATAGATGGGGGTCACTGCTACAAACCAACAGTCAATCCTAGGTCACATAATCCTAGATATCTCAGTCTCAGACAAGAAGTAAAGTACAAGAATATGATCATCATGCATATAAGACAGTAAAGCGTCCCAAACCATAATATATATGATCATGAAGCTAGTAATACAAAATAAAGAACTAGCAAGACTAAGTAATACATGATCAGCTCTAGCTGCAGTCTAGAAATATAACATCATGTCTAAGCCCGTAGGCCAAATGTCAAGTCCAAAACACGAGCTAAACACGTGATCGGTGGCTAAACGCCTCAAAAGAATATATACAGAAGAGAGTGGGTAAGAGAAAGAACACCCACTCAAGTCCCCTGGTGCTCCGGGTGGTCACCATCGAGAGGAAGGTCCGAAAGATCCTCGGGCTCCTCAACTAGATCTGGTCAATGCAAAACTAGTGGGGTCAGAACCCCAATAGCAAGTACCACAAAGGAAGCCAAACTTATGAACTAAACCAGCATGCAATTCATAGCAACGGATAGAGACATAATAAGTAAAAGCAAATCGAGACTCGTGCGCTACCAATGCACTTATCCTGAGAATAGGAAAGACATGAGTAAAGCAACATGTAGCATAAGGTAAAGGACATATGACAGAATATAAACTATGTACATGTAAGAAAAAGGAAACATGTGAACATGAAAGATAAACTAGACATGTGAGCATGTTAAGTAGTCGAGACATGTGAGCATGTTATGTAACTGGAGCATGTGAACATGTGATGAAGCAGAGCATGTAGTGGAAAGAATGGCATGTGAGGAATGACAGGAAGCTAAGTACTACAATAAGATAAACTGGAGCAAGACTAGACTAGACAAGAATGGACTCCATCTCATCAATCACGGCCAAGCAATGATTACGGCTTGATACTTTAGCTAACTAGGGTTGTCACAATCCTAATTACTAATAAATGCAAGTCTGAGAATTCCAAGTCCAGCACCTGTCTGCTACTACCTGAGTGGTCCAAGCCAAAAGAAAAGAAGTATAGCAGACACACTGCAGTAAGATACATGTGTCCTAAAGAGATATAGTAGACACACTGTAGTAAGATACATGTGTCCTAAAGAGGTGCCCCACTCGACGGTGAGCTGGAAGTGTGCTCATCATGACAGATAGCTCCAAATCCCAATGTAATTATATATATATATATAATGCCAAGACCAAAGGGGCAACAGGTTACTGGGAAATTCTCAATGATCTAAGTAATCAAGCTAGTTGTTTAGTCCTTAACATTTTCTTGTTGGATTCCGGGTATGGCATTCCGCAGAATCCATCCTAGACATGAGACATGCAAGACTGGACAAGACAAGCAAGATTGTGCACTACAACAAGCCACAACAAGACATGACAATATCAAGACAAGAGTGCGCTACGACGAGCCACTATCAAGGAGCTAGACATGTACTAGAATCAAGAGTGCGCCATGACAGGCCACTATCATGTAAGCAAGAAAAAGATATGTTCAAGAGTGCACCACGACGGGTCACTATCAAGTAGGCAAGAAGGACATGGCAACAATTATCATAGCTTGTAAGAAAGAATCTATCAAATGACATATCATGGCATATGGGAAAAATAATTAAAGTTAAGTACATCTCATAGAAAATGATTGAAGGTGTGCTAGTATCAAGTCTATATAGGGTGTACAATCATTCTCTAACTAAGCAAGATCATCTTATCATGTTAAGAAATCATTATAGTCGAAGAAATTATCAAAAACGGACAAAAAGGGCAAAAACGGGCAAAAACGGGCAAAAACGGACTAAAACAGCATAAAACGGCATACCGGCGGTATACTGCGGCATACCGGCGGTATACCGGACTAAAGATAGTAAGTTTCTGGTGCCAAAAATGGCATACCGGCGGTATACTGCGGCATACCAGCGGTATACCGGTTTTTAAACAGCAACGAAATTTAGAAAATTGCCAAAACTTGTTTCGGCCATAAAATCTTCATTTTAAATCGAAATTCGGACTTTTAAAAGTCAAAATTACATAGAATTGAATTTCCTACAACATGGAACTATTAGATTTCACAAATTCAAAGATTTGATAGATCAATATCTCAAAATACTCCAAAACAGGGGTTCTCGGAATACCGAAACGAGTCCCGATTGCCACCAAACTCAAAATCTATGTATACTAGCTAGGTAAGGACCTCATATATGTATATGTGACCAAGATCCATGATGGTAACACTAGTATCACTCTTGATACCAAATTTTCTACTAAGTCAATATCGGGTTTTAACAGAAAATCAAATCTTGTTTAAATAAATTTTAGAAACATGCATATTTACGAGAATCATTAGGAAAACATATTTAACAAAATTAGTTTAGGAAGATTCTAAGCATTTAATACCAAGGAAAACAAAATGATGGTGAAATACTATTGTTCAAGAATTTGGCAAGATGTACTTGCCTAGGTTAAGCTCCAAGCCTAATCTTCTACTCCACCACCAAGAGGGGTACGAAACCACACTCTAGGCCTCAAGGCCAAGCTTTTGGCAAGCTCCAAGGAGGAGAGAAGGGAAGAAGAAATGAAAAGAGAGTGAAGAGAATGAAAAGAGAGAGGAGAGAGAAAGTGAAATGATATATATGAAGGGAGAATTAATCTTAGCCGTTGGATCATGATCCATGTGAAAGTCTAGGTCAATCATGGCCATTCAAACAAAACCAAATGTCCATTGGATAATAGAGTACATCTACACTATTCACGAAAATATCTAAGCACTATTCACGAAAATATCTAAAACATATTCACGAAAATATCCAAAACACTATTCATAAAAATATCTGAAATCGAAAATATCCAAAATGTGGAAAATCCGTCTGGACGATATGCCGTCGGTATACTCCGGTATACTGGCGGTATGCCGGCCAAGAAGAAAATCTATAAGTTTAGAAATTTTTTAAAGCATTACGAAAACCAAGGAAATACGAAATACACTACAAATACGTATCCGTAATAAATACCGATACTGTGAGACGAGTCTCACACATGGCATAGCTAAGCCAATCCATCCCTAATATGATATCATAACCGGGGAGTGGCATCACAAAGAATCGTCCCATGAACTCTCTCCCGGCTATAAAATAGAACATCTATAGATAGCTCTAATAGGCACTGGTCCTCCTCTCGTCATCACTCTACTAATCTCCGCAGTAGGTGAAGCTACTAGATGGTGTTTATGCATAAACTCTAATGATAGGAAGCTATAAGATGCACCAGAATCAAACAAGCATAGAGCTAGAAAAGTATACAATAAATATGACCTGTGATGACGTCGCTAAGTAATCTGGCTCCGAAACCTGCTCCGGCTCCGGCTCAAGGGCTAGGCTAAACCTTCCCCTGAGGTCCCTTCTGCTGCTGCAGATGCTGCCCAAACTTCTGCTGCTGAGTCGGAAGCGGTCCTCTAGGTCCCTTGGCTGCTGGGCAGCCCCGAATCTGATGGGTGGCAGACCCACAAACTAAGCATTGCTTCAACCTCTTCCTGCAGATGGAGTTGTCGTGCCCTGGTCTTCCGCAGAAAGAACATATAGCCCCTCTGCTACTGGTGCCGATGTGGGGTCCCGGGGCTCTAACTGGCGGGGTCGGGTGATGTGATGTAGGGGGACGGTAAGTCTGTTGGGGCGGCGTCGGTGCTCTCTGCTGGAAAGCCTGACGCTTGGACGGTCCCTCATGATGTACAGAAGCCGACCTCTTGCTAGACAGAAGACGCTCCTCGATGCTCCGGGCCAACTCTAGGCTCTGGTAGTAGTCAGTCGTGCCGTTCGCCACTATAAGAATGCCGATGTCTGGAACTAGACCATGGCAAAACCTACGGGTCATCTCCTCTGGATCTGCAACCAGACTAGGAGCGAAACGGCTCAGGCGACTAAACTCTGTCGCATACTCGTCAACAGAACGGTTACCCTGCTGGATGTTCTGGAATCGTAGCCCCATGGCTACTCTAGCAGTGGTCGAGAAGAATTTTTTCTTGAACTGGGTCTTGAACTGATCCCAAGTTGTCACGACCCGCTACCCAAATTGTTGGGCCGGGCCGAGTCATGTCCATCCTGCGTTTGGGATAAAACGCAGTAAGCTATTCTTGAGATAACAAGATAAGACTAAATGTGCTAACAGTTCTAAGTGAATAAAAGTCATAAATGCTCCAAACACAAAAGTCGTCTCATATAGTATAATGTCCAAAGTACAAGTCTAAAATATAAAACTGGATACATGTCCAGTTATAAATACGTAGTCTAAATACATGACTACTCTCAAAAGTCTAAAAACAAAAAGATAACTAGGCGAGGTTCCCCGCAGGAATATCCTCGTAAAGCAGAGTCGGGTCCTCGGCAGTAACTCCATAATACGGATCACAGAGCAACTCCTCCTCAGTAAGGACATCTACAACGTTATCCTGTCAGGACGGGAGCAAGTACTGATTCTAGCAAACTAAATATACGAAGCATGAACAGAATGTAATAAACTAGAATCATGGGATACTATGGTTTAATTGGTTATTTTTATAAATAACCACATGTAGTTTAAAAGTTTAAAACTGTAGCATGTACGTGAATCGGTCAATAGGTGAACAGGATGTACTGTGGTACATATCAAGTTTTCTGGTATGCACATACGTGCACGATCGACATCGGTGTATATCCATACACAAATACGATATCAGAACATACGGCAAGGTCACATATAGAATGTCACCGAGCGCGGTAAATACATACGGAGAAGGGGGTCATGTTCACGTACAATACTAACAGTTTTCCCTTAACCCGTTATTTAAACATGTGAGAGATATGAGATACTGTATAAACATGGTGGAGACTAAAAGTATACAACATATAAAGTTCTAACTTGCTACCCAAGGATCAGCACTTAACATGGTAGGTAAATCACAGTTTATTGTTATAGCAGTATGTAAAGTTTGTAGAAAGTACTTGCCTCTAGCAAAGCAAAGCAAACAAGCTGCGATAAAAGTGTTATAGATGTCCGGTAACTCGTCACTGTAGAAATAAATGCATAAACTTAGTTTTTACACTAAGCTAAAATGCTAAGACACTAATTGGTGCAACACGACTTGTGACTGGACACCTAACCAAAATGATGATTTTAGCATAGGAGACCAATGTGGGGTGACACACTACTTTAACTAACTCTCTAGGGTCTTTACACTAGTGAGGGGTGAGGTTCAACACGACTAAAACTCAAAAAACACAAAAGTTACAAGTCGTAATTAATCAATAAATAAATCAAATGATCATTGTGTTTTAATAATTTTGAGAGAGACAAAAAGCTTAATTTTACATAAAATAAAGTACCAAAATGATCTTTGCTAATTATAGAAAATGAGTTTTGGCAAAACAGTAATTTTTCATATGCCAAATTAGTGGAAAAAACAGTAAATTAAATACTATAAAAATTATACTAAATTAGCTAACTTAACATAGTATCTAAATACTATTTTTCCAGAATTTTAACAGTACTTTAAGTATTTTTAGAAATCCAAAAACAGCATTACACACAATTAAAATTAAAATAATTAATTATCTGGTATTTTGTCCATGTACATAATTTGAACCAAAGTTCAAATACAGGACCCAAGGCCATGAATCAAGTCCAATATGACTTGTACAGGTCTGAATGTGTGAAAACACATTTGGGCCCAAAAATCTATGCTAGGCTTGGACACCAAATGGTTGCAGTAATTTAAATACACTAAAATACAAATTGGTAAAAGTACAAAATAAATATTATTTTAATAAGGTAAAATTATACAAAATGAATATATACATACATATGTTAAAAATACATATATAGATATATATATATAAGAAAATACTTATTTATAAAGTATATACATATACAAATATTGTATACATATATATTAATATATATTATATATATAAAATATATACACATGGAAATATATACATATATACATATATGTATATAAATACAAATATATATATAAAAATTTACTAACTAAAAAATATATACATATAAAATATTGCCAATATACAGTATAATATATATATACTAATATATATATATATATATATATATATATTATATATATATATATATATATATATATTATATATATATATATATATACATATATATAAATATATATATAAATATATATATAATAATAGAAAGCAGAAAAAGAAAAAGGAAAAGAAAAAGAAATAAATGCAACAGCAAGGGGGGGCTCGAACTCGAGCCAGAGCGCGCAAGGGGAGGGGGGTTAGGCTAGGTCGGCCTGGCCAGGGGGTCAGCCCGAGGGTTATTGTTAGGATTAGGATTAGATTAGATTTATTTAGGTTTGAATTAATTAATACATAAAAAAATAATAAAGTCGATCATGTGTTCGGACAGTTAGGGACACAGGATTCTACGTGTCTGTGCTAAGCACGACACGTACGAGCCATGAGACTCGTGTCCAGTCCTACCTTCGTGTTCGTCATGACACGACGAACAATATAGGCCCAACACGAGACACGCACAACACGAAAATAGGGTTGACATGTACGTGTCCGGCGAACTGGGGGTCATGGAGGGTGCTGACGGCGACTAGAGGCGTCGTCGTCGTGGCGCTCGGGTGGCGCTGCACTCAGCTCGTCGGGACGCGTCTAGTAGTGGCGGTGGATGGTGGTGATAGTTGCTGTGGAGGTGGCGGTGGGGTATGGCCGGAGTTAGTGTTACGGTGAAGGGTAATGGGGGAGGAGATGGGGGGGCGTCGATGGTGGTCGGGAGAGTGGTGGCTGGGCTGAGGGAGTGAGGGATGTTTTATAGAGGGTTTGAGGCGGTCGGGGGCTGTGCGCTGGCCGGAAATGGCGGGGGCAGTCGCCGGTCAGCTCAACGTCGGTCGTCGGGCAGGGGGGGGTGAGAGGGTAGTTTAAACTTAGGTCCCTAGGGTTTTAGGAAATTAGGGTTAGGTCCCTCCCTAGGATAAATTTGCAAATAGAATTTGCAAATCGATATTAAAAAGATTTAAGTATTTACAGAAACTATTTAAAACATTTAAAGTAATTACAATCTATATTAAACAATTTTAAAATTTGCAAAATGATATTAAAACATTTTAGAAAATTACAAATTGATATTTTAGCTATTAAAACTTAATTAAAAATCATTTAATAATTCTAAAAAAATTCCTAAAAATTATAATAAATATTTTAAGGCTAAAATGTCATTAAAAATTAATTAACATCAATTAACTAAAATTTGAAAAACAGGGGCTTACAAGTCTTCCTTCCTTGAAAATTTTGTCTTCGAAATTCACAAGGATTGAAGACCCTACAATATTCTAACATAGTAAGTAATGCAACAAAATGACTAAGGCTGCGATCGAAACTAACCTCTAAGGTATCAAGCGGGAACGGGTGGTTCCCTCGCAGCGGTTGGATCGAACAAGTAAGGGTATCTCTCCCTCATGTCTGACTCCCTCTCCCAAGTAGATTCACCTGGGGAGTGACGGCTCCAAGCTACTCGTACTAAGGGTATAACCTTGTTCCTCAGCCTCTTCTCCCTCCTGTCTAATATCTCTACCGGCTGCTCAGAAACTGTAAGGCTCGGTCCGACCTCCAACTCTGTATGATCTCGTACATAACTGGGGTCTGGAACATATCTCCTCAGCTGAGATACGTGAAAGACGTCATGAACTCCTGCTAGGTTGGGTAAAGTGCAACCCTGTAAGCTACCTCTCCAATCCTGCCAAGTATCTCGAACGGTCCGATGTATCTGGGGCTCAGCTTCCCTCCTCGTCCGAACCGGATCGTCCCTCTAGTAGGTGATATCTTCACTAGCACCATATCACCGTCTGCGAACTCCATCGGTCTGCGACTAGCATCAGCCCAGTGTTTCTGCCTGTCCTGAGCTACTCTGAGCCTGTCTGATTATTCCGACTTTCTCTGCTGCATCCGTGATCATCTCTGGCCCAAGCATAAATCTGTATCCAACATCATCCCAAAAGAGCGGTGTGCGGCATCGTCGTCCATAAAGCGCCTCGAAAGGAGACATACCGATACTGGCTTGGTAGCTGTGTTGTATGAAAACTCTACCAAGTGCAGATGGCTCTCCCATGATCCTCCGAAGTCCAGCACGCAGGTCCTCAGCATATCCTCCAGTGTCTGTATCGTCCTCTCGGACTGCCCATCTGTCTGTGGGTGGTATGCCGTACTGAACTTGAGCCTACTGTCCAACTCCTCCTGCAAGCTCCTCCAGTAGTGGAATGTGAATCTGCTGTCTCTGTCCGACACGATGCTCACCGGCACTCCGTGTAGGCGAACTATCTGCTGCATGTATAGCTCTGCCAACTTTTCGGTGGAAAGCCCCACCTTGAAGGGTATGAAGTGCGCACACTTCGTCAGCCTGTCCACGATGACCCAAATGGCATCCTTCCCTCCTTGGTAACCAGGAAGCCCTGAGACGAAGTCCATCGTAATATGTTCTCACTTCCACTCGGGAATGGGTAACGGCTGCAACAAACCAGCTGGCCTCTGGCGCCGCCTTGACCTGTTGGCAAACTAGGCATCTCGAGATAAAACATGATACATCCCTCTTCATCCCGTGCCACCAAAGATGTTCCCACAAGTCTCGGTACATCTTGTTAGCACCAGAGTGAATAGAATATCTCGATCGGTATGCCTCCTGCAAGACTGCCTCTACCAGCTCTCCCTTCGGTACGTACAGTCGGTTGCCATGCCTCAAGGATCCATCGCCTGCTATAGTGAAGTCATCCAGCAATCCAGCTAAAGCCTGGGCTCGAAGTCTGCGAAGGCTCTCATCTGTAGACTGTGCCTTCCGGATCTGCTCCATCAAACCTGACTGAATGTCAAGCGCCATCATCTGTATCACTGATCCTGGCCGAACTAGCTCGATACCGAGCTTCTCCAGATCCTCCCGTAAATGCCGATCAATCATCAGGTACCATGCCATCGGATGCCTGCTCAGTGCATCCGCCACCACATTTGCCTTCCCGGGATGATACTGTAAATCGATGTTGAAGTCTTTCATCAACTCCAACCATCGTCTTTGCCTCATGTTCAGCTCTTTCTACGTGAACACATACTTCAAGCTTTTGTGGTCAGTAAAGATTTCCACATGCTCTCCGTATAAGTAATGTTTCCATAACTTGAGTGCAAAGATCACCGCAGCTAACTCGAGGTCATGGGTAGGATAATTCCGCTCATGAGTCCGCAATTGCCTAGATGCATAAGCAATCACTTTTTCATGTTACTGTAGGACACATCCTAGCCCTTTTCCAGAAGCATCGCTGTAAATGGTGAAACCTTCAGAACCTGAAGGAAATGTCAGAACTGGAGCGGTCGTCAGCCTCCTCTTCAGCTCCTCAAATGCTACATGGCAGTCCTCTAACCAGATGTACTCTGCGTCCTTCCGCGTCAGCTTCGTCATGGGTTCAGCTATCCTAACAAAGTCCTGGACGAACTTTCTATAATAGCCTGCTTAACCCAGAAAGCTTCTGATCTCTGAAACTGACGTCGGAGCCTTCCATGTCTCAACTGCAGCAATCTTCCTGGGGTCCACCGAGATTCCATCTCCAGTGACTACATGGCCGAGAAACTCCACTCGGTCTAAAAAGAACTCGCACTTCGACAATTTGGCAAACAATCTCTCCCGCCTCAGAATCCCCAAAACTATCCGCAAGTGCTCTGCATGCTCCTCTGGCGTCTTCGAGTATATCAGGATGTCGTTGATAAACACTACGACGAACTTATCCAGATACTGGTGAACTGTCTTATTCATCAAATTCATAAAGACAGCTGGCGCATTTGTGAGACCAAATGGCATCACCAGAAACTCGTACTGCCCGTACTTCGTGTTGAATGCCATCTTCTGGATGTCTTCTGCCCTAACCTTCACTTGGTGGTACCCGGATCTCAAGTCTATCCTGGAAAATACCTTCGCCCCGTTCAACTGGTCGAACAAATCATCTATCATGGACAGAGGATATTTGTTCTTGATGGTGATGGCATTCAAGGCCCGATAGTCAATACACAACCGGACGGTACCATCCTTCTTAGGCACAAAGAGCACTGGCGCTCCCCATGGAGAAGCACTAGATCGAATGAAACCCTTTTTCAACAGGTCATCAATCTGCTCTTTCATCTCTACGGCCTTCTTGGGATTCACTCTATAGTAAGCCCGGGATACTGGTGATGAACCCGGCACTAAATATATGGTAAACTCCACATCTCTGTCAGGCGGAAACCCTGGAAGATCCTCTGGGAATACATCTATAAACTCCCTAATGATAGGGTGTGGCGGTGCTACGTCCCCAACTGTCGTACAACAGTTCGGCTCTAGGCTGATCTCCGGCCCTGTCTTACTGACACTGAATGGTGCTGTGCCTGGGGGACTGAACAAAATACTACCATCATGACAATCTATAGATGCATGGGCATAGCTAAGCCAGTCCATCCCCAATATGATATTATAACCGGGGAGTGGCATCACAAAGAATCGACCCCTGAACTCTCTTCCGGCTATAAGAATAGAACATCTATAGATAGATCTAATAGGCATTGGTCCTCCTCCCGTCATTACTCTACTAATCTCCGTATTAGGTGTAGCTACTAGATGGTGTTTATGCATAAACTCTAATGATAGGAAGCTATGAGATGCACCAGAATCAAACAAGCATACAGCTAGAAAAGTATGTAAATAAATATGACCTGTGATGACGTCTGCTAAGTAATCTGGCTCCAAAATCTGCTCCGGCTCCGGCTCGAGAGCTAGACTATAAACCTTTCCCTGAGGTCCCTTCTGCTGCTGCAGATGCTGCCCAAACCTCTGCTGCTGAGTCGGAAGCGGCCCTCTAGTCTTCGCTACTGGGCACTCTCGAAGCATGGGGGGAGACCCACAAGCCAAACACTGACCCAACCTCTTCCTACAGACGAGAGAGTCATGGCCTGGCCTCTTGCAGTATACACAAAAAGCTTCCTTCGGCTGCTGCTGCTGATGCCGGGGTCCCGGGGCTCTAACTGGCGGGGTCTGATGAGTGGTGTAGGAGGACGGTATGTCTGCTGGTGCGGCGTCGGTGCTCTCTGCTGGAAAGCCTGACGTTTGGACGGTCCCTCGAAGTGTACAGAAGCCGGCCTCTGCTAGACAGAAGACGCTCCTCAATGCTCCGGGCCAACTCTAGGCTCTGGTAGTAGTCAGTCGTACCGTTCGCCACTATAAGAATGCCGATGTCTGGAACTAGACCATGGCAAAACCTACGGGTCATCTCCTCTGGATCTGCAACCAGACTAGGAGCGAAACGGCTCAGGCGACTAAACTCTGCTGCATACTCATCAACAGAACGGTTCCCCTGCTGGATGTTCTGGAATCGTAGCCCCATGGCTACTCTAGCAGTGGTCGAGAAGAATTTCTTCTTGAACTGGGTCTTGAACTGATCCCAAGTGGCTCCCTCTCGCAAACAACGGCTCTTTCGGAACCAGACTCCTGCCAAGTCTATCAGCAGAATTCCCGCTGCTTCGACCTGGAGGTCACCCGGCATCCTAACTCTAAGGAGCTTCCTCTCTACTGAATCTAGCCAGTCATCTGCTACTACAATGCCCTCAGTCCCTGAGAACTCTTTGGGATTCTGACCCATGAAGTCCTTGATCGTTCCCGCTCTCTGCCGTGGCTCTACAGGTGGTAGGACCAGGGACGTTCCTCGGAACGCTTTATGCTCTGGCGGAGTAGGGCAGTCTGCTCCTGATGGGTTGTTAGGAACCCCTGGATCATAGTGAGCAGCTGGTTCCCGTCGAGTGTGACGGAAGCTGGGTAGGTATGATGATAGGGGGTGGTAGAAGTATCGGGGCCTGCGGGACTGGGATGTGGAAGGTGGTGGAGGCATCTGGGTCTGTGGATCTGTGGAGTGGGGAGTGTGGTAGGTGGAGGTGGAGGTGGAGGTGTATCAGTCAACTGGTCAGCTGACTGGATAGGGAGTGCGCCATTCTCATGTGTGACGTACTGGGATGAACGAGTAAGCACCATCTAATTACAATAAAAGGACTTATAAGAACTTATTTAAAGTAAGCAATCATAGGCAAGAAATCTAATTATAATAGCAAGCATGTGATGTTTTCCTATGTTGCAATCCTAGCATTCTTCTAGGTTCTAAGCGTCATTCCTAATATTGAATAATTACCTTAAGTTCCTAATTGCAGGCATGCTTGGTACAATAATGTAACCAAACAATTTAGTCAGGACCTGCATGGGCCACCACTAAAACATGTCACGACCCGCTACCCAAATTGTTGGGGGCCGAGTCATATCCAGCCTGCATTTGGGATAAAACGCAGTAAGCTGTTCTAGAGATAACAAGATAAGACTAAATGTGCTAACAGTTCTATAAGTGAATAAAAGTCATAAATGCTCCAAACACAAAAGTCGTCTCATATAGTATGAAAGTACAAGTCTGAAATGTAAAACTGGATACATGTCCAGTTATAAAATACGTAGTCTAAATACATGACTACTCTCAAAAGTCTAAAAACAAAAGACAACTAGGCGAGGTTCCCCGCAGGAACATCCTCGTAAAGCAGAGGGGTCCTCGGCAGTAACTCCATAATAGGATCACAGAGCAACTCCTCCTCAGTAAGGACACCTACAACGTTATCCTGTCAGGACGGGAGCAAGTACTGATTCTAGCAAACTAAATATACGAAGCATGAACAAGAATGTAATAAATTGGAATCATGGCATATGATGGTTTTATTGGTTATTTTTATAAATAACCACATGTAGTTTAAAAGTTTAAAACTGTAGCATGTATGTGAATCGGTCAATAGGTGAACAGGATGTACTCTGGTACATATCAAGTTTTCTGGTATGCACATACGTGCACGAACGCATCGGTGTATATCCATACACAAACGTGATATCAAACATACGGCAAGGTCACATATAGAATGTCACTGAGCGCGGTAAATACATACGAGAAGGGGGTCATGTTCACGTACAATACTAACAGTTTTCCCTTAACCCGTTATTTAAACATGCGAGAGATATGATATACTGTATAAACATGGTTGAGACTAAAAGTAATACAACATGTAAAATTCTAACTTGCTACCCCAAGGATCAGCATTTAACATGGTGGGTAAATCACAGTTTATTGTTATAGCAGTATGTAAAGTTTGTAGAAAGTATTTGCCTCTAGCAAAGCAAAGCAAAGCAAGTTGCGATAAAAGTGCTATAGATGTCCGGTAACTCGTCACTGTAGAAATAAATGCATAAACTTAGTTTTTATACTAAGCTAAAACGCTAAGACACTAATTGGTGCAACACGACTTGTGACTGGGCACCTAGCCAAAATAATGATTTTAGCATAGGAGACCAATGGGGTGACACACTACTTTAACTAACTCTCTAGGGTCTTTACACTAGTGAGGGGTGAGGTTCAACACGACTAAAACTCAAAATAACACAAAAAGTTACAAGTCGAATTAATCAATAAATAAATCAAATGATCATGTGTTTTAACAATTTTGAGAGAGACAAAAAGCTTAATTTTACACAAAATAAAGTACCAAAATGATCTTTGCTAATTATAGAAATTATTATAATTTTTCTGGAATTTATTAACCAGTACAATTATTTTATAAAAATCAGTTTCCTAAGTAACATAAAATGAGTTTTGGTTTCATATGCCAAATTAGTGGCAAAACAGTAAATTAAATACTATAAAAATTATACTAAATTAGCTAACTTAACATAGTATCTAAATACTATTTTTCCAGAATTTTAACAGTACTTTAAGCATTTTTAGAAATCCAAAAACAACATTACACACAATTAAAATTAAAATAATTAATTATCTGCATATTTTGTCCATGTACATAATTTGAACCAAAGTCAAATACAGGACCCAAGGCCATAAATCAAGTCCAATATGACTTGTACAGGTCTTGAATGTGTGAAAACACATTTGGGCCCAAAAACCCATGCTAGGCTTGGACACCAAATGGTTGCAGTAATTTAAATACACTAAAATACAAATTGGTAAAAGTGCAAAAAAATTATTATTTTAATAAGGTAAAATTATACAAAATAATATATACATACATATGTTAAAAATACACACACACACACACACACACCACACACACACACACAACACACACACACACACACATATATATATATATATATATATAATATATATATATATAAGAAAATACTTTAAAAAAAATATATAAGAAAATACTTAATTATAAAGTATATAACATATACAAATATTGTATACATATATATTAATATATATAATAATATATATACACATGGAAATATATACATATATACATATATGTATATAATACAAATATATATATAAAAATTTACTAACTATAAAAATATATATACGTATATAAAATATTTCCAATATACATTAAATAATATATACACTAATATATATATATATATATATATATATACATATATATATAAATAATAGAAAACAGAAAAAGAAAAAGGAAAATAAAAAGAAATAAATGCAACAGCAAGGGGGGATCGAACTCGAGCCAGAGCGCGGGGGGGGGGGGGGGTTTAGGCTAGGTCGGGCTGGCCAGGCGGTCAGCCCGAGGGTTGTATTAGGATTAGGATTAGATTAGATTTATTTAGGTTTGAATTAATTAATACATAAAAAAATAATAAAGTCGATCCTGTGTCCGGACAGTTAGGGACACAGGATTCTACGTGTCTGTGCTAAGCACGACACGTACGAGCCATGAGACTCGTGTCCAGTCCTACCTTCGTGTTCGTCAGGACATGGCGAACAACATAGGCCCAACACGAGACACGTACGACACGAAAATAGGGTTGACACGTACGTATCCGACGAACTGGGGGTCGTGGAGGGTGCTGACGGCGGCTAGAGGCGTCGTCGTCGTGGCGCTACGGTGGCGCTGCACTCAGCTCGTCGGGGCGCGTATAGTAGTGGCGGTGGATACTGGTGATAGTTGCTGTGGAGGTGGCGGTGGGGTATGGCCAGAGTTAGGGTTACGGTGAAGGGAAATGGGGAGGAGATGGGGCTGGGGCGTCGATGGTGGGGAGAGGTGGCTGGGCTGTGAGGGAGTGAGGGGTGTTTTATAGAGGGGTTGAGGCGGTCGGGGGGTGTGCGCTGGCCGAAAATGGCGGGGGCAGTCGCCGGTCAGCTCAACGTCGGTCGTCGGGCAGGGGGTGGGTGAGGGTAGTTTACACTTAGGTCCCTAGGGTTTTAGGAAATTAGGGTTAGGTCCCTCCCTAGGATAAATTTACAAATAGAATTTGCAAATCAATATTAAAAGATTTAAGTTTGCAGAAACTATTTAAAACATTTAAAGTAATTACAAATCTATTAAAACAATTTTAAAATTTGCAAAATGATATTAAAACATTTTAGAAAATTGTAAATTGATATTTTAGCTATTAAAACTTAATTAAAAATTATTTAATAATTCTAGAAAAATTCCTAAAAAATCATATAAAATTTTAAGGCTAAAATGACATTAAAAATTAATTAACACTCAATTAACTAAAATTTGAAAAACAGGGGCTTACACAAGTGGCTCTCCCTCTCGCAAACAACGGCTCATTCCGGAACCATACTCTGCCAAGTCTATCAGCAGAAATCCCGCTGCCTCGATCTGGAGGTCACCCGACATCCTAACTCCAAGAAGCTTCCTCTCTACGGAGTCTAGCCAGTCATCTGCTACTATTATACCCTCAGTCCCTGAGAACTCCTTGGGATTCAGACCCATGAAGTCCTTGATCGTCCCCGCTCTCTGCCGTGCTCTACGGTGGTGGGACCACGGGACGTTCCTCAGAATGCTCCATGCTCTCGCGGAGTAGGGCAGTCTGCTCCTGATGGGTTGTTAGAAACCCCTGGATCATAGTGAGCAGTTGGTTTCCATCGAGTGTGACGGAAGCCTGGGTAGGTATAGTGATAGGGGTGGTGGAAGTATTGGGTTCTGCTGGCATGATGTGATGTGGAAGGTGGTGGAGGCATCTGGGTTTGTAGATCTGTGGAGTGGGGAATGTGGTAGATGGAGGGGGGGTGTATCAGTCAACTGGTCAGCTGACTGGATATGGAGTGCGCCATTCTCAGGTGTAACAGACTGGGATGAACGAGTAAGCACCATCTAATTACAATAAAAAGGATTATAAGGACTTGTTTAAAGCAAGCAATCATAGGCAAGAAAATCTAATTATAATAGCAAGCATGTGATGTATTTCCTATATTGTAATCCTAGTATTCCTCTAGGTGTTCTAAGCGTCATTCCTAATGTTATTTAATTACCTTAAGTTCCTAATTGCAGACATGCTTGGTACAATAACGTAACCAAACAATTTAGTATAGACCTGCATGGGCCACCACTAAAAATATGTCACGACCCGCTACCCAAATTGTTGGGTCGGGCCGAGTCATGTCCAGCCTGCGTTTGGGATAAACGCAGTAAGCTGTTCTAGAGATAACAAGATAAGACTAAATGTGCTAACAGTTCTATAAGTGAATAAAAGTCATAAATGCTTCAAACACAAAAGTCGTCTCATATAGTAAAATATCCAAAGTACAAGTCTGAAATATAAAACTGGATACATGTCCAGTTACAAAACACGAGTCTAATACATGACTACACTAAGTATCCTAAGCAGCTATGCAAACTAGACGAGTCTTCCCGCAGGAACATCCTCGTAAAGCAAAGCCGGGTCCTCGACAGTATCACCATAATATGAGTCGCAGAGTAACTCCTCCTTAGTAAGGACACCTACAACGTTATCCTGTCAGGACGGGAGCAAGTATTGAAACTAACAAACTAGCATATGAAACATGGAAATAAACATAAGAGGAAATAACTGAAAACATAGCATCACATAGTCTATCATGGCAAAGATACTATGTCATAAAGATAGATGTATATGTAATGTTTAAAACTGTAGCAGGTACGTGATCGTCAATAGGTGTACAATGTACTGTGGTACATGTAAATAAAATATACATACGTACAAGTTAACAAGCATAGGTGTACATTCGTACAGAAATGGATAATGGCCTGCGATAAGGTATGCATATAAAATGCGACCTCGCTCGCTACTATAGGGGGGCATGATCACGTACTCAACTGTCAGTTTCCCCATAGCCCTATTCTAATCATGTGAGAATACATAAAGACTGTTCTAAGCATGGTAGTAATGGAATGTACAACATGTGACATTTTAACTTGCTACCCCAAGGATCAGCATTTAACAGTTGGATTAGCAGTTCATTTATGTAACAGTATGTAATGTAGAAAGTACTTACCTCTAGCAAAGCAAAGCAAAGCAAAGCAAGCTGCGATAAAAGTGCTATAGATGTCTGGTAACTCGTCACTGTAGAATAAATAAAATAAAACTTAGTCTTTACACTAAGCTAAAACACTAAGACACTAATTGGTGCAAACGACTTGTGACTGGGCACCTAGCCAAAATGATGACTTTAGCATAGGAGTCCAATGTGGGGTGACACACTACTTTAACTAACTTTCTAGGGTCTTTACACTAGTGAGGGGTGAGGTTCAACACGGCTAAAACTCAAAGTAACACAAAAAGTTACAAGTCGTAATTATTCAATAAATAAATCAAATGAACATTGTGTTCCAACAGTTTTGAGATAGACAAAAGCTTAATTTTTACATAAAACAAAGTACCAAAATGATCCTTATTAATCATAGAATTTTATTATATTTTTTCTGGAATTTATTAACCAGTACAAGTATTTATAAAAATCAGTTTTCCTAAGTATACAGAAAATGAGTTTTGGTTTCATATGCCAAACTAGTGGCAAAACTGTAAATTAAATACTATAAAAAATTATACTAAATTAGCTAAATTAACATAGTATCTAAATACTATTTTTCCAAAATTTTAACAGTAATTAAAGTATTTTTAGAAATTCAAAAACAGTATTGTGCACAATCTGAAATTAAATAATTAATTATCTGCGTATTTTGTCCATGTATATAATTTGAACCAAAGTTCAAATACAGGACCCAAGACCATGAATCAAGTCCAATATGACTTGTACAGGTCTTGAATGTGTGAAAACATATTTGGGCCTAAAAATCCATGCTAGGCTTGGACACCAAATGGTTGCAGTAATTTAAATACACAAAAATATAAAGACGTAGAAATACATAATAAATATTAATATTTTAATAGGACAAAATTATACATAGTAGTTATAAAAATATGACAATTATTTTATAAAGATAATTTACACTAGGTAGAGTAAAATATATAAAATGTATATCTACAATATTTATATTTATATAAATATATAGACATTTACATAATGGATATTACATACATATGTTAAAAAAATCATATATATAAGAAAATACTTAACTAAAGTATATATATACAAATATTGTATACTATATATAATAGTATATATATAATAATATATATACACATGAACATATATACATATATACATATGTACATAAATATATACATACATACATATTATAATAAAGTACTAAATATAACATATATATATATATATATTAATATATAATATATATTATATATTATATATATATATATATATAATACAGTATATATATATAATACAGTATATAATACATATATATATATACAAATATATGTATATACATATATATAAATATATATAATAACAAAAAAAAAAAAAAGAAAAAGAAAAAGGAAAAGAAAAAGAAATAAAAACAACAGCAAAGGGGGGGGCTCTAATTCGAGCCACTGATCGCGCGGGGGGGGGGGGGGGGGTGTCACGACACGCACCCATTTTTTTTCAAACGGATACGAGACGTGTCCAAGCCAGCCTACGCCGCAGTGTCGACGGTAGAACGCTGTCACGGCCATGAAGATCAAAATCACAAATAATGCTCATTCACATAATTAATTTAATTTACAATGATCACAAGTTTTATATTTGTAGAAAATATAAACTTGTACAGATATATGAATGACTATAACTCAACTATCTAGCTAGTCTCTAGGCTTTTCTGCAAGTATTTCCGTCACTCCCCAAGCTAAGTGAATCCATGACTAACCTGAAAATGTTGGTTTCCAGTCAGGAATGGAACGAGCACAATTCACTGAATGCATATCAATAAAGAAAATGACTATAAAACAAAGGTTAGACATCAATCATGAGTTTTGAAAATAAACAGAAAATACAGAAACCAATAGTAAAAAATAGACACAAAATACTTTTCCCAACTGTTAGAAGTACCTTGATATGTGACCGGTCTCGGGACAATTATGCGACACTGTCTACTCTGTCTAAAGTTACACTATCTACACTGTCTAAAGTTACACTGTCTACATTGTATAAAGTTACACTGTCTACAGCAAATAATACAATAAAGAAACTGTATACTTTGAAATAATAAATCACTGTCTACACTGTCTACTTTGTAAAATAAATCACTGTCTACACTGTCTACACTGTCTACTTTGTAATAATAAATCACTGTCTACAATGTCTAAGGTCAGATCACACATCGTTGGTACTTCTCTTCCCGACTCAATAATTTATATAGAAAATAATCACATAAACCAATGACTAATCAATGAAATATAGCAAAGATCAATATCAAAATACAGACAATAAACTGTACTCGCCTGTGGTCATTTGCTGGTGAAACCGACAATCCAAACCAATTGGTGTGCCACAAAAGTCAAAACCCGTACAAAAGTCTCCAGATGCTGAAATAGACATTACCAATAATCTCAGAATAGTCAAATTAGCTAGAATTGCCTGTCCTTAAGTCCAATTCTGGACACAGGGGCAAAACGGTAATTTCGGGCCAAAACGGTGTCCGCCGTTGGATCCGTTTTGCACCGAAAAACGTGCCAGAGTCAATGGTCTCTAAAGTCGTTAAACTACATGTCTACGGATCCGGTTTTCCGATACGAACCCAACCGTATGTCCAAAGTTGGATTCCGGCGGGCCGTGCACAAAATCGCCCGTTGATGGGACCGTGGGGCCCGCAAAACGACGATTTTATCAACGGTCTCAGAATTGGACCAAACTTGGCATACAGGAACGGTTCTGTTGGCACAAGTTTCGTCTCGATCTAACGAGCGTGCACAAAGTAATTGAGAAATTTGTACAGATGCCGATACGGTAAATTTTGACGGATACGTATCAAATTCGTCGCGCACACGCGACCAATTTGAATTCCGCCAAAGCCCATACGACCACGAAGCCCTTACGCAGCTTTCGATGCTTTCGGTTCGTGGCCACGTCGCCCAGAATGGCGGGACGCACGTCGTATGAATGAATTTTCTACTTTTTTAAAACAGGTTTCGTCAAAGTTCGGGATCCGGTTTCTCGGCGCGTAGTCGATGATATCGACTTCTGTAAATTGGGTCGTGGTGTCCTACAAGTTGTCTATAACTGCCTTCAGGTGGATTTCGAATTCGATCGAAGGTTTGACCGAGTCAGGCCTTCAAAGTTGGGTGTTGGTTCACGAATTTGTCCTGTTTTCGACAGTGATTCGCCAGTTTTTGGCGTCGATTTTGTCACGCCCCAGAACCAGAATACTGGAGTGCGGGGGCGAACATAGCCAGCTACGTATATTGAAACAGAATACATCTCAACTATACGGTCACGGCTGTCTAGATATGAGGGTTTACTACAAGACATCAGTCTCTTAAGGTCAAGCCTATTGTCTCAATCTCAAGCAATTAACAGAGTTACAAGATGTTAGAGCATCAAATATATATATAAGGCGTCCCAAATATTATATATCGGATGATCATGAAGCTAGTCGTACAAAATGATAGGACTAGCAAGAGTTCGGTCATACATGATCAACCCTAGGATTTGTTAATCATGTTTACAGCCCGTAGGCAGACAGTAAATAATTGTGCATCGAGCTAACAGGTGCTCGTCGGCTAAACGCCTCAAAAGAATAAATTTACATATAAGTGGTGAAACAAAAAGGGAAAACCCACTCGTAGCTCAGGTTCCGTCTAGTGTTCACCATTGGGCTGAAAGCTTGGTAGATCCTCGGGAGCTGCTCCGAAATCTGGCCACACAAAACCAGCTGGGTCAAACCCAGAAAGAGCAAGTGCCACAAGGAGGCCACAAATAAGAACAAAAGCCAGCATATCAGAACATAAAGAATAAAAGGAAAGTAAAGTAATAAAAGTACACAGAGCGATAAACGACTAGGGACGTGGAACCACGGGAGCCAGGTTACAATCCTTAAACCAAACAAGGACCGGGATTGTACCCCTTCGCCTGAATAGCTCACTGTCTCTACCCATTTATCGTTAGAGATAAGTAAAACAATCATGATCAAGAGTTCCAGGTACAGGGGCTAGACAAGACTTAGACAGAGCTGGACACCATTCATTCACAATCGGCCAAGCAAGTACTACGGCTTACTACTTTAACTAACTAGGGTTATCACAAGCCTAATTACTAACAAGATGCAAGTGAGAATTTCCAGTCCCAAGCCCTGCAGACTATCCAGTTATCCTTCCGCGGGTTGAGAGTTATAGGTGGGTACATTGCCCGGGAGACAAATGTACCCTTAGGTGACTTAGAGGGTGCAACACATGACAGTGTGCTGGAAATGTGCTCTACTCGTCGGCAAGCTACAAGTCCATTAAAGCGCCCAGATAACGAGATTGCCTGTGACTGGGAATTCTCCATGTTCTAGTTTGATCTAATAATTAGCCTAATCCAATTTAGCGCGAGTCCCTGGCCGTGGTACCCAGAAAGTCACGTCCTAGACATGATGCAAGACAAGACAAGTGGATTGCACAAACAAGCAAGCAGGAGCACCCACGGTGTCAAGTTGATTATAGAGTCAAGTTACAAGTTACAAGTCAAGTCAGGAGTGCGCCGCCACGGGCCACTATCAAGTTATCAAGATAAATCATGTCAGGGTACTTGTCAGGAGCGCACCACGACGGGCCACTATCATGTCAGGTTGGTCATGTCAGGAGTGCACCACTACGGGTTACTGTCGTGTTATGCTAGTTCCTTGCCATACCAAGCCATGTACAATAGTCATTCCAAACATATTAAGTAAAATCAGTTCATGACAAAAGGCGTAAGGATATAAAATGGGCGTAAAATATCTAAATAAATACCAATATATATAGGACTATAGAAGAGCCAAGCTTAAAGAAATAAACAATTCATCATAGACAAGTAGGTTGTGCAGGGGGGTCAGGGGTTGGGCTGCGCAGGGTATGTACTGCGCATGGAAGAGCTGCGCAAGAGTTGCCTTGCGCAAGGGTTACCTTGCGCAAGGGTAGATTGCGCAGGGGGTCAAGGGGTACAGGGTTAAAGGGGCACAGGGGATGCCTTGCGCATCAATTGGATTGCGCAAGGGAGGATTGCGCAAGGGTAGGCTGCGCAGAGTATGGACTGCGCAATGGTCGAGTGCGCAGGGGTTACCTTGCGCATGGCTGGTTTGCGCATGGCTAGCTTGTGCCAGCGCAATCCAGCGCAGCGCAAAGCACTGGCTGAGCCTATGCGCAATCGGCCATGCGCTAAAGAGCACAGGCCGGGGTGCGCAAACGGTCAAGTGCTAAAGAGCACTGGCCGAGAGCCTTCACCAAGGCTGAGATGAACTCCTCAAGAACACCAAAAACTTCAAATCTTCATAACTTAGCCAAATCAAAACCAAATCTAGAATTTCAAAGTTCTAACTTGAGTAAAATCGAATTCTCTTCCACATGGAAGCATCAAAACATGCAAAAATCAAAGTTTAATAGTTCAAAACCAAGGATTTTTGAAAATAGTTAAAACCTATATCTAGAAGAATGAAAGCTCCAAATCACAAAATGTCAAGTTCTAAAGTTGTTCCCTATGGCCTAATCTAGTTAATGGACAAATAAAAAGTGGTGCTTATTTGATGGCAATGTGCACTTGCCTATGGTGTGGTGTTGTGTGGAAGAAGGAAGAAGAAGAAGTTGTAAGAAATTAATGGAGTTATGGAGGAGAGAGAAAAGTTGGTGGGTTTTAATGAGGGGGTTGTGATGGAATGGAGGTGGAGAATAGGCTAAGGTGTTCCACTCATGATGAACCAAACCAAACCAAACAACTCCACAAAATAAAACCAAGCCATGGTCCAAAACCCATTTACGAGAAACCGAGTCCACAAGTCGAGAAAATAAAATACGTGCCAAAATTAAATTACAAGTACAAATACGAAATACAGGAAATGGGGTTGACAGATTTCCTGGCCGATCTAGCGCGCCTATATACGAAGTGATTAAGAGGATGTAAAGACGTACATGTATACTTCGTACCCGAAGAGGAAGAGTGCGAAACGATCAGTCGATCGTGGTGCAATCGCGCTGCGAAGTAGCCACTCGCGCGGCCTGTGTTGCTGCTGCGAGTTCCTGTTGCGCTGTTGCGCGAGGCGGCGGGTGGCCGGCCTGCCGCCGGCGACGTGCGGCGGGGCAGGGTCGCCAGGGCATGCGAGCTGGCCGCGAGGTTCTGGTCGACTACGAGGGCACGCGTCTCCAGGGTTTTAGGGTTGGTGATTTTTTTTCCCGAGCGATCAACTGTGTATATATATACACAGTTGTTCGGTTTAGGTTCAGTAAGTCAAAAGGGAGGGGCTCGGTTGAGTTAGGTTGCACGTGGGCTCTGGTCTTGCTACTGGGAGTCTAATATTGCTTTCTTTCTCTCTTTTTTTTTTAATTTTTTATTATTATACTAACTATACCTATATATGTATCTAGATATATATATGAATCTCTATATATATTTGTGTATATATATATATATATATATATATATAATATATATATATATATATATATATATATATATATATTATAATATCATAAATCTAAATAAAACTCATCTCTTATCCAATTCTAGCGTAGGCCTATTTACATAAATATGAATTTATATATAATCATTTATTTGATAACCAAATAAATAAACTAATAATAATAATATTATTATTATATTATAATGACCTCATTAATAATAAAAATTAATAGTAATAATAACAAATTAAATAAATCATAATGGTGTATAAATACCATTATGCGAAGTCTAATAATCTCAAAATGTACAAAGACCCACTGTATACAAATGATGATATTTATAATATTTAAATTAACGAATACTTTAGAAAATATTTATTAAATCATTAACACGAAATACAACACCCTCATACCCAAAATTCCATCAACACGAATGTCATTGGACATGCCGCATGACTACATGGGCTTGGGCTATGTTTGGTCCAGTCCGAGTTAAAATGGTACAACCGGTTTTTCCTAAAAACTCAAGAATATAAATAATAAATAATAAAACTTCGGTAAGGGTTAAGTTGTAACTTGGCTTGGTTTTTCCTAGTTGGGACACCACTATGGCTCGATCTTCCCTATCAAGGCTAACACACTAGTCAAAGCACGTCATTGCACTATCTGTGCCACGATTCCTAGTCGCCTTGTACTCTAAAACTCCATCATGACTGAAATCATCTACCGTAATTATTAATTAAATAATTAATTATAAAATTATAAAAAAAATCACCATTCACTTCAAATTAATAAATAAAAAATATATTATAAAAAATTCGGGAAGAGGGGCTACAAATCTACCCACCTTAAAAATAATTTCGTCCTCGAAATTCTAATTTCATAACTATTCCTTAAATTCAAAGGAAATCTACCATTTCCTTAATCTCCTCAAATTTTAATTCCTCAAAAATAGTTACATCCTCCTCATAGCATCTTGTAGCTATGCAACCTCGAGGACTTCTACCCACCTTTGGTCACACTACTCCCTCCAATCTCATGTCACTAAAACTGTATATCATCCAACTACTTGCTAAAAATTAATACCAATATAATATTTATTGTATGTGACCTCTATAATTCTCTCTTATCTATCAAGCAATCCAAAAATTTAACAAGCAACAAATTTGTACAAGTAGCTGAGAGTATTGGTAAATCCCAATAAGCATGACCATTCGTCGCTTCGAAAGGGGAAGGACAGGAAATAAGGACGAACAATCGAGAATAATAATGGAATTTCTAGAGCGGTAGAGAGTATCCAATGCTGTAGATGGAATAAAAGTCTATGAACCATTGACTTATTTGCTAGATTGGGCTACTCTAGTCTAGTCACTTGCTAAATCGAAGGACTCTTCGTTTCCCAGAGGGCTTGCAATCCATGCAATACATAAATTCCGTTCTCAAAATTTTATCTGAACAAGATTTCATAATAGGACGAAATTTGAGAAATCAAGATTGTGACCTATTCCGTGCTTATTTAAACACACAAGCAAGGAATATAATTGTAATAGAAGATCGTATCGTGACTTCTAGATAGATGGAATATGAGTTACGGATGGCATTACATCCTAAGAGGTGGAGACTACATAATAGGTATGGGGACCTATTTCAAACAGTACGATTTTATAGTCCAAATATGGTGGTACATATGGATGGGTTTTACTGGGTCTTAAATGGGTTTTCTGATTGAACATTAATCGCTGGTTGGATGAACCTAGGATTTTAATCCATATGGACTGGACAAGGTTCCAATAATAAGACTATTTCTACTAGGTTAGGGTAACATAGGCTAGGTTTCAACCCAGAGCTAGTTGTCAGTCAAGTTGGTTAGCTAAATCCTAAAGTCCAAGACGCGCCTTCGGTGACTTTTGTGTTTAAGTAGCACATGAGGCCTCAATTGGGTGGCACACTAGTGACGTGTGCGTAGTGGGCTTTGAGTCGATCACAACCACATATTGGGTCGAAGGAATTGGGTCAAGGTTGAGGCTCTAGTGGATGTCGGAAGGTATACCGGTATTATGGTAAGGGTTATAGCTAGTCCTTTTGATCTAAAAGTTGTGCCATAAAAATAGAGTACAAGGGGACGTGTTTGAGCGGGACATGATATACCTAGGTGAAGGTGGGCTCGTCTAGATCTTGCATATGCAGTTGGTTGGAAGATAACAACTGTCTCGTGCTCCGAATATTAATGACACGGCCGGGGACATAAAATGATCTAAATGGAAAGTGGAAGTCTATAGGGCACTAACTATCATTCTAATAAAAATTTGTTCTAATCAATCGGTGATCTTCGTATATCCTAAAAATTTTAGAAGGCTTACAGTCTACCCGCCTTAGAAGCTAGGATATGGTTTTAGGAGTGGTGAGTTTAGAAGGATTCCAAAGTCCAGATATTTACCTCGACTCTTGTTAATAAAGAATAAGGCACGACGTATCGGGATACGTTAGATATAAGTCAAGTCAATGATCGCTCCCCAATAAATGGAAAAACGAGTGTGTACAATGACACATGGTCGGTAAAATAGAATGACCTACTCGTCCACAGTATATAAGGGTTATCGACAGGGTAACCAACTCTAAGGCACATCTTACGAAAGGTTTCCTAGCAACTGAGTCGCGAATTTCTATTGGTGTCAACCTGCCCTACTATTGTCACAAGAGTGGTAGTGATCATATTGTTGTTGACAACTGTAGGTCATAATATGACAGGGTATTTAAGCTATGGTATTGGGTAAGCTAGTGACTGTGGGGTTCCCATACTAGTTAGGCTTTAATAATAAAATTTACGTGACTAGGGTAATACTTGTTGGAAACCAATCTCGGGATGAGTGTCTACCATAGTCAAGGTAAATTATTGTCCTTAGCCTTGTCTATTCATCTCATGTCTAAACTGTGGGCTTTGGTCGAAGGACGGTTGAGCCAAGGCATAAGGGTTGAAAGTAAAGGCAATATTCAAGAAAATATTTAGAGACACAATGAATTGTTTCTTGAGAATAGATAGTCTCCTGGGTTGGCATTACGACTAAGGGTAAAACCCTAATCATTCTCAAATTCAGATGGCTTGAAAGTCCCGATAACAGTTTGGGTTCGAGAGGAGAACGAGTAACTCAATCACATAGCTGGCTGACAATAATTACCCTTGTGTATACAACTTTCATAGCCATAAGGATATGCGGTATCTCTCTACCAGGTACGAGCTTCTGTCTTTCCAAATCAGTGAAAGACAAAACAAGAAAGAGTTCAAGCAAGATGTTACTGAATACAATCATGTGTTTCAAAGGCGAACGTATAATTCAAGAAAAATTGTCAAAGCAGTCGCGGATGAGATCCTAGATACCTATATATCTCCATCCACGTAATGTAATTAAACGAAGAGCGAACCAAATGCATCATGGTTGATCAGACCATAATACACTGATTCTGAGTAGACAATAAGTTAGCAGGCGTCCCCACTAAACACATGCCTCGAATCAAACTCGAGAACAGAGTAAGCTTGCAAAACTAAGCTGTAACAGCAGCGTTTGTTAAGATAGTCGAATATAATTATGCGAGATTTTTGAAAGGAGGCACAAGTAGTTCGAGTTTTGAGAGAATCAAAACCTTACCCGGTGTTCTTGCTTATTCGGTCATCCTAGTATCTTCTTAATCATAAGACCTTGGTCAACCAATGGGTTATGAACTTCTATATTCCATATTCCCGGTAAATCTATTAGTGTCAGTTAATTACCTCGACAATAGGTTACAAGGACCACGGAATGCTAGATCGGAAGACGTGCTACCCAACTTGCAAAACTTCCACTAATATTGGCCTTGGAACTCATGGGACATACAGGGCACTTTCCTATCCTCTATAGCATCCAAAACTTGTAATCTCATTTGAAATCATTTTACCAAGAATTATATCTTGCCCGTATACTCGGGATATGGTAAACCCTTGGTTTCGTAACTCAAATATTATACAAAGTCAAACACTTCTTAACTCTATCCAATATTGATTCAAGGGTAACTACGATCAAAGAGGACCACTAGCCTAGCCATAGTTTTAGCAATATTCTATAACCTATTTTCTTAAACTACTTTCAACTCTAGGGGTCGTGCCTCGCCAGTGTGCTGCTGGCTGCAGTGAATACATAGTCTTCTTAATTCAATTAAATGGCGACAGTGCGCTGCTGTCCTGCCATTATGAGTTAACTAACATTCCCTTAACTATATTTGTAAAAAAAAAATCATAAGCTTTTAGAGATTCAAACAAGTGGCTATGAAATAAAGTGTAAGTGATTTCCTATTGGTCACAACCCTTAAAATAAAAGATTGCACAGGGAGGAACAACCGAAGACAAAAGAACTACAAACATTCTAGTATCTCTTTCGTTTATATTCAAACCATTGAGGAAAAACTTCGAATCGAGACTTATTCAAGGTTCGTATATAGATAACAAAATCAGAAAATAATAATTCCTAGGGCAAGTAAGAACTAAATAGGCAGTTCGACTAAGATTGAGGACGATATCTAAGAGGCAAGGAGAAGGATTTGCCCAATTCATCAAGGTTAGATCATAAATTCTATGAAGTCCTGTCTCACCAAGCGAATAGTATATCCACATTGGATCATATCGTCATATCAAGAAGTAATAGTGTACCTATGGGGATCTGACAACTGTCAAAATTAATAACTCCTTATCTACATGGCATGGCCTAGACTACCCATCGGTAAATTTGTATAAGGGACTCCTAGTCCTAGTCATTCTCTTAAATTAAATTAATCCTTGTTCGTGAATGAGCATGTTCTAGTCGCAGGCTCGCAATAGTACAACTAACTTAAGTACCATCACGAGTTCGCATGATTTACGAAAACTGACCTGCATGGGCCACCACAAAAACTTGTCACGATCCGCACCCGTTTTTTTTTCAAACGGATACGAGACGTGTCCAAGCCAGCCTACGCCACAGTGTCGACGGTAGAACGCTGTCACGGCCATGAAGATCAAAATCACAATAATGTTCATTCACATTAATTTAATTTACAATGATCACAAGTTTTACATTTGTAGAAAAATAAACTTGTAGAGATATATGAATGACTATACTAACTAACTAGCTAGTCTCTAGGCTTTTCTGCAAGTATTTCCGTCACTCCCCAAGCTAAGTGAATCCACGGCTAACCTGAAAATGTTGGTTTCCAGTCAGGAATGGAACGAGCACAATTCACTGAATGCAATCTCATAAAGAAAATGACTATAAAACAAAGGTTAGACATCAATCATGAGTTTTGAAAATAAACAGGAAATACAGAAACCAATAGTAAATAAATAGACACAAAATACTTTTCCCAACTGTTAGAAGTACCTTTGATATGTGATCGGTCTCGGGATAATTATGCGACACTGTCTACACTGTCTAAAGTTATACTATCTACACTGTCTAAAGTTACACTGTCTACACTGTCTAAAGTTACACTGTCTACATTGTATAAAGTTATACTGTCTACAACAAATAATACAATAACGAAACATGGTATACTTTGAAATAATAAATCACTGTCTACACTGTCTACTTTGCAATAATAAATCACTGTCTACACTGTCTACTTTGCAATAAATCATTGTCTACAATGTCTAAGGTCAGATCACACATCGTTGGTACTTCTCATTTCCGACTCAACAATTTATAATAGAAAATAATCACATAACCAATGACTATCAATGAAATATAGTAAAGATCAATATCGAAATACAGACAATAAATTGTACTCGCCTGTGGTCCTTTGCTGGTGAAACCGACAATCCAAACCAATTGGTGTGCCACAAAAGTCAAAACCCGTACAAAAGTCTCCAGATGTTGAAATAGACATTATCAATAATCTCAGAATAGTCAAATTAGCTAGGATTGCCTGTCCTTAAGTATAATTCTGGACACAGGGGCAAAACAGAAATTTCGGGCCAAAACGGTATCCGCCGTTGGATCCGCTTTGCATCGAAAAGCGTGCCAGGTCAACGGTCTCTAAAGTCATCAAACTACATGTCTACGGATCCGGTTTTCTGATACGAACCCAACCGTATGTCCAAAGTTGGATTCCGGCGGGCCGTGCACAAAATCGCTCGTTGAGTGGGACTGTGGGGCCCGCAAAACGACGATTTTATCAACGGTCTCAGAATTGGACCAAACTTGGCATACATGACCAGAAAAACGATACGGTTCTGTTGGCATAAGTTTTGTCTCGATCTGACGAGCGTGCACAAAGTAATTGAGAAATTTGCACAGAGGCCGATACGGTAAATTTTGACGGATATGCATCAAATTCGTCGCGCACACGCGACCAATTTGAATTCCGCCAAAGCCTACACGACCACGAAGCCGTTACGCAGATTTCTATGCTTTCGATTCGTGGCCACGTCGCCCAGAATGGCGGGACGCACGTCGTGTGGATGAATTTTCTACTTTTTTAAAACAGGTTTTCGTTAAAGTTCGGGATCCGGTTTTTCGGCGCGTAGTCAATGACATCGACTTCTGCAAATTGGGTCGTGGTGTCCTACAAGTTGTCTATAACTGCCTTCAGGTGGATTTTGAATTCGATCGAAGGTTTGACCGAGTCAGGCCTTCAAAGTTGGGTGTTGGTTCACGAATTTGTCCTGTTTTTCGACAGTGATTCGCCAGTTTTTGGCGTCGATTTCCTGGCCGATCTAGCGCGCCTATACAAAGTGATTAAGAGGATGTAAAGACGTACATGTATACTTCGTACCCGAAGAGGAAGAGTACGAAACGATCAGTCGATCGTGGTGCAATCGCGCTGCGAAGTAGCCACTCGCGTGGCCTGTGTTGCTGCTGCGAGTTCCTGTTGTGCTGTTGCGCGAGGCGGCGGGTGGCCGGCCTGCAGCCGGCGACGTGCGGTGGGGCAGGGTCGCTAGGGCATGCGAGCTGGCCGCGGGGTTCTGGTCGACTACGAGGGCACGCGGCTCCAGGGTTTTAGGTTTGGTGATTTTTTTTCCCGAGCGATCAACTGTGTATATATATATACACAGTTGTTCGGTTTAGGTTCAGTAAGTCAAAAGGGAGGGGCTCGGTTGAGTTAGGTTGCATGTGGGCTCTGGTCTTGCTACTGGGAGTCTAATATTGCTTTCTTCCTCTTTTTTTTTAATTTTTTATTATACTAATAACTATACCTATATATGTATCTAGATATATACATGAATCTCTATATAATTCGTATATATATATATATATATATATATAATATATATAATCTAAATAAAACTCATCTCTTATCCAATTCTAGCGTAGGCCTATTTACATAAATATGAATTTATATATAAATCATTTATTTGATAACCAAATAAATATAACTAATAATAATAATAATATTTTTAATATTATAATGACCTCATTAATAATAAAAATTAATACTAATAATAGTATAATAACAAAATTAAAAATCATAATGGTGTATAAATACCATTATGCGAAGTCCAATAATCTCAAAATGTACAAAGACCCACTGTATACAAATGATGATATTTATAATATTTAAATTAACGAATACTTAGAAAATATTTATTAAATCATTAACACGAAATACAACACCCTCATACCCAAAATTCCATCAACACGAATGTCATTGGACATGCCGCATGACTACATGGACTTGGGCTCTGTTTGGTCCAGTCCGAGTTAAAATGGTACAACCGGTTTTTCCTAAAAACTCAATAATATAAATAATAAATAATAAAACTTCGGTAAGGGTTAAGTCATAACTTGGCTTGGTTTTTCCTAATTGGGACACCACTATGGCTCGACCTTCCCTATCAAGGCTAACACACTAGTCAAAGCACGCCATTGCACTATTTGTGCCACGATTCCTAGTCGCCTTGTACTCCAAAACTCCATTATGGCTGAAATCATCTACCGTAATTATTAATTAAATAATTAATTATATAATTATAAAAAATCACCATTTACTTCAAATTAAAAATAAAAAATATATTATAAAAATTCGGGAAGAGGGGCTACAGGGGGGGTTTGAGTCGGGTCGGGCTAGCCAGGGGGTCAGCCCGCTAGTTGTGTTAGAGTTAGGACTTTGGTTAGTTTTATTTAGGTTTAAATTAGTTAATATAAAAAATAATAATAATAACCATCCTGTGTCCGGACAGTTAGGGACACAGGAGTCTACGTGTCCGTTCTATGCACGACACGTATGAGTCATGAAACGCGTGTCCAAGCACAACGTTGGGTCGTGTCCTGGCGAACCACATACGTGGATTCGAGACACGTACGACACAAATCCTCACTGCCACTTACGTGTCCGACGGTCGATGAGGGTTTCGGGTGTGCCGACGGCGGCTGAGGCAACGTGGTCGCGGCGGAGTGGTGGCGATTGACTCGCCTCGTCACGGCGAACTTGTTGGCGGTGGTTGGAGGCGTCGAGCGTCGCTGTGGGGGTGGATTTGGGTAGATGGCCGGAGTTAGGGTTACGGCTAGGTTGTCGGGGAAGAAAGGGGGGTCAGGGCGGTTGTAGGTTGTGCTAGGGTTAGAGTTTAGGGGGGGGGTCGTTTTATAGAGGCTTAGGTCGGTTAGGGGCGTCGAGCTGGCCAGAGTCGGCCGGAAATGGCGGGTCGTCGTCGGCATGGCGGTCGTCGGGGGTGGGTAGGATTAGGGTTAGGGTTTTTCATTTAGGTCCCTGTAGTTTAGGAATTTACAGTTAGGTCCTAATAGTTACTGAATGCAAATTAGAATTTGCATTCCGCATTAAAAACAATTCATTTATTACAAACTGATATTGTAACAATTCTAATAATTACAAAACTATATTAAAATAATTCTAATTATTACAAAATGATATTAAAACATTTTAAAAAATTGTAAAATAATATTTTTGTATTTAAAACTCATTTAAAAATTATTTAAAAATTCTAGAAAAATTCCTAAAAATCCTAATAATTATTTTAAGGCTAAATATGACATTAAATTAATTAACACTAATTAAATAAATTATGAAAAATAGGGGCTTACAGCAGCCGCTCGTTAGATAGTAGCGAATAGAATTGTCCGCGTATGCAATTCAAAATCCTCTCTCTTCAATTATGCACGACTAATGTCGCTCCCCGTTTCCAGAATACGTATTTTTAATATATGTACTGCTTTAATATATTTATTTAAATATTTATCATGTATTGTTTTGTATTTAAATCTCTTTAAATTCATGTTAATTAATTTCCTGCAATTAATTTTCTGTATTTTACTTTCTGCTTTTATTCTCTGCTTTAGCTTACTTTAGGTTTGGCCTAGGTTGGTTTATTTTTGGGTTATGGTAGTTCATCATGAACCGAACCCACCATCACCATTTAAAGCCCCAATCCTTTCTCTCTCTCTTCATTACTTCTCCTTCTCATTTACTCTTCCTTCTTCGTAACTCCCTCTACCTACCAACTCGTAGGCAAGTACATCTTGCTTCTACATGAAAACCCATTTTTATGGTTCCATTCTCTTTCCCTTGTGATTCTAAGAGAGTTTAGAACTTGGCATTTTTTCGTTTTGAAGTTTTATTTTTAGTAGATCTAGAAATTCATATTTTTTTCGGTTTTCAGTAGTTTGGATCTGTCAAAACTTCCTTATTTCCAAGTTTTATTCATACTAGATTGTTGAGGTTGTGTTTTACGCCATTTGACCCATGGGAATCCCATTTCTGGCTTAGAACGAAGGCTCCATGAGAATTGGAGTTCAGGGTGAACTTTACGCTCACGTTGTACGTGCCAGCGTAGTATTAACTTTACGCTCACGTTGTACGTGCCAGCGTAGTATTAACTTTACGCTCACGTTGTACGTGCCAGCGTAGTATTAACTGTACGCTCATGTTGTACATGCCAGCGTAATATTGAGTTTTTACGCTCACGTTATACGTGTCCGCGTAGAGACGGAGAATGTAGGAATTCAATTAGAGAGATCGCTCGTGGCAGCGTAAAACTGTTTTACGCTAGTCTACTTGACCTAGCGTATTCTTTTACGCGCACAGCGTTTTGGGCGTAACTTGACCCTTTACACGAGCTACCTTTATGCATGCAATGTTTTACGCGCACAGTGTTTCTTGCGTAAAATATATTCTTTTACGCGTACTCCTTGGCTCGACGTAAAACGAGTTTTTTACGCGCACAACTTTATTTGAGCGTATCCCTTTGGCATGCATGACACTCTTAAAATATCCTTACGCCTTTGGCATAAACTTGATAATCATGATATGTTAATATTTCTGTTAAATATAGATTGTTACGTGGG